>PVIR01002110.1:0-107867 GCA_004026965.1 Petromus typicus
GTCTCGCTTTGTGGTTCAGGCTGGCCCTGAGCTCAGCCTCCAACTCACATCACAATCCTCCTGCCTCTGCCTCCCGAGTGCTGGGATGACAGGCGTGAGCCACCACGCCCGGCACTGTGGTATGTGGTACTGGTTGCTGCTGGGTGTGGGTCTCCACACCCAGTATTGTTATGTGGTTACCGGGGAATCGAACCCGGGTGCTTGCGCTTGCGAGACAGGCGCCGGAACCACTGAGCTAACTCCCCGGCCCCTTGCTTTTCTTTCTTTAACTCTAGTAATAAAACAGAGGTAGAAACAAGCTCTATAATAAATTAACCATGGGGTGAAGCTTGCTTCTTTCACAGACACTTCAAGAGTCGAGATGCTAAGACATCTACACAGAGTACTGGAAAGACAGAGTGCAGGCCTCCCTTCTGAGGTGCTTGCATTACATAGGAAAGTAGCTGTGCCAACGTGGGCCACAAAAGCAAAATCTCATGATTCTTCAGGCTAAATTCCCTAAACATTGACTCAAGTACTAAAAGGCTTCTGAGAACAATATTGGTTACTGGTGACGTTGGTACTCAAGGGTAAAGATTAAGCTCTTAAATTAAACGTCTCAAGTGTAATTCAGGATTCCCTCTCTAAGTAAATTTAAAACAAAATCCTACCCCTTGGCTAAATTGTTTCCACATTAACACATGTGGTTGGAAGTTTAGAGACTTTCATGATAAATATAAATAATGAACGAAGTTACCGAAAATTTAGTCTAAGCTTTAAACTCAGATTTGTCATCACTTGGGTACATTTTCCTCAGTTTGAATGCGAACAACAATCCTGCATCTTTGTTTATTGAAAACACAAAAATTACTCACAAGAATGGGACTTATTTGTTCAAAACAAATAATTAAAATTCAGCCACCAAAGAAGAAAGCTTTTCTTTAAAAAATGATTGTAAAAAAGGTCATATTGTCTGGGCTTTATTTTAAAGCCTCTAAGAGCTGTTAATATTTACAACAGACTGTTTTAAATGTCATAATAGGTACGCATCCTACAGTCTCTGGATTTCAAGGGAATTAGTAAAGAACACAGAGTTACGGGCCGGGGATATAGCTCAGTGGTTCCGGCGCCTGTCTTGCAAGCACAAGGACCTGGGTTCTATCCCCGGTAACCACATAACAATACTGGGCATGGAGACTCACCCCAGCAGCAACCAGTACCACATACCACAGTGCCGGGCGTGGTGGCTCACGCCTGTCATCCCAGCACTCGGGAGGCAGAGGCGGGAGGATTGCTGTGATGTGAGGTTGAGGCTGAGCTCAGGGCCAGCCTGAACTACAAAGTGAAACCCTGTCTCAAAAAAAAAAAAAAAAACCTTAAAAAAATAAAATAAATAAATTTAAAAAAAACACACACAGAGTTAGGATGAAACAGAAACTATTTAATGGGTTATTGAGTAATTATTTCTAATACCATTACTTTTATATGAGTTGAAATTACAGGGTAGCTAGTTCAGTGACTAACTCTCAAAATCACCATATTTTTGATACCTCTAACATGGAAGGTTTCAAGCTAATTAAATATCCACAAGATGTATTTAACATGTATTACCTTATATTATTCACATAGTTACTCAAAAATAATTTCCATTATTTTATAGTTTCTTATATTGATAATGTTCACAAATTACTAAGTGAATTTTGTATTTATAAATCCATTCCTAAGGCAGGGAATTAGTTCAGTGGTTCCAGCATCTGCCTCACAAGCACAAAGTCTGGAGTCTGATCCCTAGTACCACATGCCACAGTGCCAGGCATGGTGGCTCACAACTGTAATCCCAGCACTTGGGAGGCAGAGGCAGGAGGATTGCTGTGAGTTCGAGGATAGCCAGGGCTACATAATGAGTTCAGAGCCAGTCTGAACTACAAATTGAGACTCTATCTAAAATCAATCAATCAATGAATCAATCAATCCACTTCTTAGGTAAATATAACAGATGATCCTTAAAAACATTATCTGTGATGGATTATTTTGTAGACGCTCTTTTGAAATAAATCATATTTTAATTCACAAATAATTGCCAACTTTTCTTTCCTCCCATTTTATCATTCTAGAGTTCATTAGTTCTTTATCGTTTCACTTTGCACTGTTACTAGTTGTAATTGTAGATGCAAGAGAAAGGCTACTTTATTAATGACTAAAAATCTGAGTAGAGAATTGTAGTTAAATGTGCATTAGAACTGAATCAGTGGAAATCAGAATAAATATCAGAGTTGAGAGTGAAAGAGTTAAATGACAGTAAAAGATGGTTTAGGAATAAGTGAAAGTCATGGAGCAAATACTAAATGTTAAAGAAACTGCCTGTAATGGAGATCACTGTGTACAAAATTAAATGGAAAAAAGATATCCCAGAGCAAAGGCCTCCACCTGTCCATGAAGGAACTGAGACAGATCTCCACAGTTGAGCAAACTAGATCATTCATCAGTTCTTGTAAGCCAAAAAGTTCATGTTTTCAAATATGAAATTAAGTGACTTCCACAATATTCCTTAGGCAATATTATTATTCCACCTCCATGAGACAGCAGATATATGAGTTAAAACTCTTCAGAAAGTACATCATGGCATATGGTTCTTTATTGATTGAAATTAATCACTGTCGCTTTACCTATTCAGACTTTGTTTTCCTCAAGATTCAAGCAGTTAAAAAAAATTTAATTATATACAAACACACTTTCTTATTAAGGTGATGCTTGTAGAGGTCCCCCTGGGGGTTGGATGACCTGCATTAATGGCGAGCTCTTATGGGAACCGGCACTGGCTCATCAACGGGAACAGGTTTGTGCACAGAATAAGGACAGTCTGAGGGACTTCAGTTGTTGTAAGAGGAAAGCAATTCTGTTTTGGATGCTTCAAAATTCTCAGTGGATCTGGGAGATGAATTAAGACAAGACAAGGAGATACTGTTAAGAAAAGAGGTAATGTGAAGTATTTTTTGATCATGATTGTGACTTTCAAGAGAGGCTACTTGGAGCTGCCATATAATTTTACCCAGTCATGTCAGTGCAGACAAAAAGTGGGTGAAGCAACAAATTTAATAAAACTGTGAGTTTTTCAGAAGAATACAATAAAAGCAGGACAAGAAAGTCAGGGGTATACACAAGGCAATGTTGCTACTGACCTGCTAAAACATACACTCATTCCAGGGTAGCAGAAAGGGAATCAGAGCAACCAGGATGGGAAATATATGGAGGTTCTGCAAAAAATGTGAACTAGAGCTACCACATGACGCAGCAGTCCTGTCCTATCCTCGGTGACATAGCCATGAGGATACTAAGTTATCACAAGACTGGAGTAAGTACTGCTGGTGTGCTCTTTTGCAAGAAAGGACTTTGAATGTATTCACCCCAGACGAAATGGTACATAAGTTACATTATGCTTTGTTTATTTCCTCTACACACTGTATACATGAATCAAAACATATTCATTATATACAATCTTATGTGTCCATAAAAATTAAAAACTGAAAAAATTGCATCCAACTCATTCTGCTACTGCTGACTCTAGTCCCACACCTCGCTGTAATTGTAAACTTTTGTACTCTGTGAATTATTTATTTGTTGAATTTACTTTTGTCTTTATTCAGAATAATATAAGCTTCACAAGGGCAGAATCATCATCTGTTTCATTCACTGCTGATTTCTTAGTGCCTTTAATTATTGCTGGGCATATGTCAGGTGCCTAATTAAATTTTTAAACATGAATGAATTAATTTTATATAAACTCTCTGCATTCCGATGAGAAATGAGCATTTCTCTAGCCTGGAGATGGAGAGGTATTAGCTGCTTCTGTCAGTCTGTGTTTGGCAGTGCCTGTGGCTCCCTGTCATATTTCTCCAGTGCACTGTGAAGCTTTGATTACCAACCACCTTTCCCCAAGCCATGGTTGTTATTTGAGTTGAAGTCAGTGGCCCCAAACATCAGTGTGCCGATGCCACATGGGGAGCGGTTCCAACATAGTTTCCTGGACTCACCTGCATCGACATGGCTGACTTTGTAAAGCTGCAAGACCAGTAAGCTTCTACTGTGGGGGATTTTTTATACAGAAATAATCGATACAAATGGCATACATTTTTAGTCATTTTACTTCTAAACTATGTATGCCATTTTTTTAGAGCATGTTTCTTACAGGAAGTAAGTTTTTAGACCAAGTTTCTTACAGGAACAAGTTTTCTTCCAGTAAAAATCTGTATGGTCTTATGTGTTTTCAAGGGTTTTTTTTTTTTGCCTCTTCTTTCACTGTTATCTTTAATCTATACTATCTTATTTTCAAATAATATATCAATATTTATCAAATCATATTCAGTGTAATTTTTGACGTGTTTGGGTTTACCATTTTCATATTTGTTTTGATCTTTTATTCTCTTATGGCTTTTACTTAGGTCATTGGAGTATTTTTCAGTGTTTCATTTTATATTACCTACTGTAACTGTGAGTACCTTTTTACATAGTTATTTGATAGTTGGCTGGAGTTTATAGTACACATACTGTACTTTTTGTGCTTTGCTTTCTTTTACTGCGTCAAGCTGGTTGTAGGAACCGTGTCCGTTAGAGGCCTCTTCACTCTCTGGCTTTATACGGAGCTGTCTTACACATTATATCCACACACTGAAATTCCTGTGGACAGTCTTATACTTTTTACTCCTAACTATCCAAACTATTTTAAAGACTTCAAAAGGAAAGAACGGCCAATGCGATTCACCTGGACGTTCGCCACGTCTGCTGCTCATCCTCATTCCCATGGTCCCAGCTTCCTCCGTGTCATATCCCTGCCGTGTGAAGAAGCTGCTTTCACCGTCCCTCAGAGCAGGTCCGCGGGACGCTCTTCTCCCTGCTCTCCCTCATCTCAGATGGTTTTATTTCACCCTCTTTGCTGGAGGAAGTTTCTATTAAGTACAATTCTAAGTCGACACTTACTTTCTTTCAGATCTAATAAAATGCTGTCCCACCACCTTCCAGCCTCCAAGCTTTTGACAAGGAATCCACAGATAGCCACTCAGTGTTTTCTCTATAAACAATGCATCCTTTTTGTCTGAATAATTTCAATTGATGCTTTTTGAAATTTAGTTCTCATTAGCTCAAGTAGGATGCACCTGGCATCAGTTTCTTCAGGGTGTGGTGCTGGAGTTACAATAAACTTGAATCTATAGCTCTCCGTCATCTGCCAAGCTTCAGAATTTAGTCCTTTTGCCCCTGTTTTTTTATCTCTATACTCTAATGGAATGCATTTTAGACATTTTATCATTGTCCCACAAGTTTCTGGGGGCTTTTCACTTTCTTGAGGCTCTTTTATTCTGTTGTTCTAGTAACATTCTTTCTACTGACCTACCTTTAAGGTCATTGACTTCTACCTCCATTCTGCTCTCGGGCCGATTCAGCAGGCTTTCATCTGTTTGTTGTTATTGCTGTTCATTTTTATTGCAGTCTAAAATGTCTGATTTGCTGCTTCTGCATTCTTTACTAAACTTTCCCAAAACTCTGTATCTTTTCTACTCATTGCAAAAGTGTCCAGTTCTTGCTGCAGCATTTCTAAGTCTTTGTCACGTGATTCCAAGACCTGTGTCATCTCAGCTCTGGCATCTTTTGTCTTCCCATGCGTGTTAACATAGCCTTAGTTTCTCATGTGCAGAGCGCTACGGCTTGGATGTGTCTCCCAAAACACATGTGTTGAAAACTTGATCATCGTTTAAACAGTACTGAGCGGTGGCACCAGCAAGTAAGGATTAGGCTGTGAGGTCTGCTTCATGGATGAATTATTACTGTTATTGACAAAGTGGACTTGTTATGGCAGTAGTGGGTTCTTTATACAAGGATGATGTCAGCTCTGTCTTGCTCACTTGCCTTCTCTTTTTCTTTCCTTCATTGGTGACCCCCACGGCAATGCTGTCACCAGATGCCAGTCCATTAATTGCAAACTTCCCAGTCTTCAGAATCTTGAGCCAACAAGTTCTGCCCATCATAATTACCCCAATATATAGCTTTCTGCTACCACTGCACAAAACACAGATATCAAGTTATTTGGAATAGAATTCTCAATGCTCTGAGTATTATGAGATAGAGCATGCTGTTTAAATTTTATTGAGAGACGTTAGCATTATATAAGTAAGTAGTCAGCTTGGTCATGTTCAGGCTGCAAATTCTAACACATCTTCCATAAACTATGAGTCCAATTTCAGGCTGGTTTTCAAAGCCTAGCAATAATGCTGGAGATGTAGCTTAGTAGTTCTGTGCCTGTCTGATAAGTGCAAGTCCTAAGTCCAATCCCTGGGACCACAAAAAAAAAAGTCAAAGCCTTTTTATAGTGATTAGGGTCAGATTCTCACACATATAACTCAACAGTGAGCCAAGAGTTAATGGCCAATTTACAGAATTACTTTCCTGAACACCTTTCTCTGTATGGTTTCCCTCATGCTTAACCATTTTCTAAGGCTTGTCTTTTCACAGTTCAGGCCAACAAGTTGGGATTTATTTATCCTTTTCTTCACACACTTCTATGACTGCATTTACACCCACAGCCAAGTGACGAGACTTTAGGGCAAGGAGAGGAGGGGGAGGTGGTGCTTCCATCACTTTCTGAGGGTCACTATTCCACCAGTCATAAGGTGGTTCTTTCCCTCAGGATTTTATCTCCAGAAGCTTCCATCTGCAGCTTCTTTCTCCATGACCACGGGCTTCTTTGGGGGCTGGTGGGCAGGAAACAGAGGAAAAAATAACCCAGGAACTTCATACTCTGTCTCTGAGATGTAGACATTTTATTTTCTTCTTAGTGAACCAGAACAAAAAGGCTTTTCCAAGAGATTTGTTTCTGTGCTTACATCCCGGTGCCTACATCCAGATTACAAATTTTGTCTTCAGGGTAGAGAATAGCAATGTGGATAACAGAGTAAGTTGCTGCCTGTTTGGTGTTGTCTTGAGTTCCGGTCTTCCCACTCTTCCTGATAATATTTCCTCATTACTCAAATAGTGTTTGTGTTCTGTACGAGAGTTACAGTGGCCTTCAGTAGGAGAGACAGGGTGCAGTGTGCTTGTTCTGATTTGCTAAACACAAGAGTCTTGTTAATTCTCATTGTTCCAAAAAAAAGATGTAGAAAGAGTTCTAATACTTAACTTTGATTTTGCTCATGGTATCTCACTTAAATTTGTTAAATTACTCTTTTAATATTTTCTAAAATATATCATTAATGCATGATTTAGAAATTTTATATGTAGGCTACAAGTGTAGCTGGCTTTATAATTTTCTTCTCTTGTTTGGACATAGAATTGTCGCAATTTTATACATTGTTATTTAAATATCTCCATCCATTTTTCTGAAATAGTTAAAAATAACAGAAATATTCTCTAAAAAGTAGGATTCTTCCTTCAGAGCTTCTGGGTTAAATTGTTATGTTACATCTGTCTTTAAAATACTGAAAGGTGTGTGTATGTGTGTGTGTGTTTGTGTGCGTGTGTGAGTGAGTTGAAGGCAGAGACCAGTCAGTAACTTTTAGATGCACACACCAATGATATGAATGGGTTATTTATATTAACATGAAATATTCCATGAATCTAATAAATTAACCTAAAAAGTGTGAAAAATCCATGTTACTATGAGAAAAAAGCACTCCATGAATACCTCTTGACACGAGTTACTAGTCAGATTGTAATACGTAAAATAGTAAGACAAAAATAGAATACTAGAGAAGGCAGTGAGAAAAAAAATATGCTTTATTTTCCTGCCTAGTCCCTGTGGTAGAAGAAAAAGTGGGACCTGGAAACAAAAGGCAAGGATGGCAGAACCGACTCTTATTTATTAGCTGTCCCTCGTCAGGACACCGCAGCACCTTCTTCAGACTTAACTCGCCCCATCTACGGAAGGAGGATAGACTTTGATCCTCTTCAGAGGCTGGTTGGTGGGACTCATCCTGAACACTGAGTAAAACTTCTGACCTCAAGGTCTGCAGCCCAACGTTCAGACTCACAAGTCTGTCTTGCCATGTCACGTGTTAGCAAACATGATCTGACCCGAGTTGCTCACCAACTACAACTGAGAAAATATAGTTTTCTTATGGTTCTCCAGAGAAACACAGCCAATCAAACAGATATGATTATGATTTATTAGATTGCCTCACATATTCAGATTCTGAATGGTTCCACGATGACAATTGAGGAATTGGCAGCTTTTCGATTCAAGGTTCCAGCTGAGAGGAAGGTTGGCACTGCAGGGCCGAAAGCCCCTGAGGAAAGCAGCTGTGTGAGTCCTCACTCATCCAAAGGCTAAAGAACCTGGCATCTCATGTCCATGGGCGAGAGCGGAGAAAAATGCACCTACACAGGCTCTGTGCAGGTGAGAGCTGGCTGTCACCAATCCGAGTCCCCTACTTACTGGGCGGTGCCACGCACAGTCAGGAACAGTCCTCCTCGTCCCACTCGCCCAGCACCAGCGTTGTCTGGAGACACCTCCCAGGTGTCCCACTGTTCCACTCTCTCTGATGCCTCCACCCAGCCCAGGTCAGCAGAACAGTCCACTCTCTTTCCGGCTTATTGTGAGCCTTTTACTAGAAAACAACTAAATGCACAATTCCAGCTTTAAAACAAAATCCGCAGAGCTCATAACCATGAATGTCCTTAGAACCCTAATTTACAGAACTCATGAATCTCCCGAGCTCAGCTGTTGGAGTGCACAACACCTGCCATTTCTTTTGAAGTATTTTACTTGAAAGTCTCCATTACCTGAAAGGCACCACTGGGAACTGTGATTTCATGTGGATAGAATATGCTTGGGAATTGCAAAACAAAACAAAAAAAAAGCCATTGAGTTAAACCATAGGAAATTGTTAATATTCAATCATTTTTCATCTATACAAACAGCAATTTCCTACTATTGAGCTTAGGTCATTTTCTTTTAGTTTGCCCTTTCTCGTCATTTCACAGGCATAGTTTCTTTCAATGGTTCTGTCTTTTTAAACATATCAGTGAGAAAGTTTTTCATAAGATTTGATGGACAAGAAACACTTATGAGATTTTCAGATCATTATTTTTAACAGCTGAGAAACTTATGCTTGTGCTGGGGATAAGGTCAACTTTAGTTATTTTCTTTGTGAAGCTATTTATGAGCTTCACCTAA
The DNA here is from genome assembly GCA_004026965.1 of Petromus typicus. Lineage (NCBI taxonomy): Eukaryota > Metazoa > Chordata > Mammalia > Rodentia > Petromuridae > Petromus > Petromus typicus. The sequence goes on from PVIR01002110.1 coordinate 9,140, forward strand.
TCCACAATCCCTTCTGAAAGTACAGAGAGAATAGCTAAGGGTGGGAGATTTAGCTCAGCGGTTCCAATGCCTGCCTAGAAGTGCAAAGGCCTGGGTTCAGTCCATGGTAACCACATGCAACTATGCCAGGTGCGGTGGCTCACACCTGTAATCTGAGGGGATTCAGAGGTAGGAGGAGTGTTGTGAGTTCGAGGTTTGCCTGAACTACATGGTTTACTCAGGGCCAGCCTGAACTACAAAGTGAGACTCTGTCTCAAAAAAAAAAAAAAAAAAAAAAAAAAAAAAAAAAAAAAAAAAAAAAAAAAAAGAAAATAGATAAGTCTGTAAGTGCCTTGCTATATCGTATCATTCTCGTTTTTAAGGGTTGAACTTCAAGTTATCCCACCAGCTGGATGGCAGTTCGGACAAAATTTCATCCTGTGGAAATCTTAGGAAAAAGTAAGAAGATCATTCTTTTCATATTCTATAAATATTTATTAAGATTTTACAAAGCAAGGGCCCAGGGATTTAGCTCAGTGATTCCAGCACCTGTCTTGCAAGTGTAAGGGTCTGGGTTCATCCCCAGTAACCACATACAACAATACTGGGCATAAAGACTCACACCCACAAACAATCAGAACCACCACAGTGCCAGGTGTGGTGGCTCAAACCTGTAATCCCAGCACTTGGGAGGCAGAGGCAGAAAGATTGCTGTGAGTTCAAGGCTGAGCTCTGGACCTGCCTTAACTACAAAAACCAGACCCTGTCTCAAAAAAAAAAAAAAAGTTTTATAAAGCACCAGTAAATATTATGGAGATTTAAAATATAAACAAGACCACATTTTCATTTTCTAGAGGTTAAATAAGCAGTGAGGAAAAAACATGTACATTAGTAAAAACACAATAGGGTAGTTAGTATGATAAAGGTTAAAATTAAATAACAGCTTTAATAAAATAAAGTCTATTCATTTCAATCTCAATCACATAAGTGGAAGCATATTCATCCTCATTTATTTTTTTTAAGAAAACTCACAAGTTATCACATCTTTAGAGAAGGTCAAACTGTTTACTTTTTTTACACATATTGTGAAGTAAAAATCAAAGTTCACAGCTCCAAGGTAGCATTTTGTTAGTGTGGTATGTATTTTCTTGTCACTAGACAGGATCCTGGACACCCACAACTGAAAGCAGGAGGGTCTGTTCGGTAGCCCATTGAGTCCACAGCTGGCTGACGACGGGGCAGGAACAGGTTGGTGGACAGGCTGGATGAAGACAGCTGCTCATGCCATGGTGTCCAGGAGGCACAGAGCGAAGGGAGGAGCCAGGAGAGAGTCTGACAGGACATCCTAGACCTCAGCCTTAATGATTAGTTTGATTCATATATTATAATTCATAACTGAGAATATATGATGATGACAGATAAGATATTGCAAACTGAGCAGAGCTTCCATGAGCAGCAAGACAGCTGAAATATTCAGTTCAATATGCAGCTTAGATGAATAACAAAAGAGTATGCCCAGATACTTTATTGGTTCTGATCCTAATTTAGGGAGATCTTGGAGCATGTAGCTTCAGAATTGTTTTATTTCTATATTTTCTGGTTTTATTTTTGTCTTAAAATCTGACTTGAGAGCAGAATAATCCCTTCAAGAAGGTTATGTGAAGGTTGTGGTAGTATCTGTTACAATGTCACTCATGGCAAAGCCTCAATTGTGTGGGTGCTTCTGGGTCTGGGGTTTACCAGTGGATCTTGACAAGTTTTATGGGATTGAAGCAGTCAAGCCACAGATCAGCTCTGGAACATGGATATTACTCTGTTCTCCGTAGAGGCAACAGGAGACATACATCTCAACAGAAAATTCTTTAAGAGATACCACACTGAGACAGAACAGCTCTCTCTCTCTCAAGTGCAGGACTTACATTCATGTAGATGTTCAACTCTAGTCCACCTACAACTTGTCAAGGCAGCTTGTTAAAAATGATAATCAGACAAACACTTCTAAAACCTGGACATTTCATTAAAATATAGGCTCTGCCCAAAGAAGCCTGAGATCTGCCTGTCTGTATACAAAAAGTCAGCCACTGCATCAGTCAGAATTAGTAAACAAGCATGGGGACCAAACCACCAGAGTGGGGACCACAGTTGTGATAACAGATGCTGAGCCCTTGCTGTGGAGAGCCAGATCCCCTAGATTGGGGGCAGAGCCCAGAAATTCACATCCCTATCAAGACACCAAGAGACCAGGTGATGCCTGAGGCCCAACTTTGGGTAACACTGTTCAGCTACCAGTGTCTGAGTAATTTTGATTTTAACATACTTTTCTGATCATTGTAGTGAGCATAATTCAGGAACCATGAAGCTAACAGACACCTACTTGGCTCCAGGTGACTGACCCTGGAAGAGGAGGAAGTTGCCACATATTCTCCTCCCCAAAGCCAATCAGTGCCCTGAAAACATAAGTATGACAGCATGTGGAGGCAGCAGAGGCTGTGAAGAGACAGCAGCAGGGCCGAGCTTGACTCCAGTTCCCAGGGGCCTCACACTTCCAGGCAGGATCTCGCTCAGCGGTGGGGTGGAGGAAGCCAAGTCGGGTAAGGGCCCTGGATGTAAGGGAACCAGGGCTGCCTCAACTGCGGCCACAAAGGCAAGCCAAGGGTCTAGCCCAGTTCTGGGGGCTTAGCAGAGAAAGGGATCAAGGACCCCAGAAGGCCAGGATTGGGTCAGGACACAGAGTGTGAAGTAGCTCACTCAGCACAAACTGCTCAGGACAGAGGCTCGGCTGGGGGTGGAAGTGACTCTCCTGACATCTCACTGGGAGGAGGCAAGGTCACCAGCATCGACACTTCCTGTCCATGTGGGCACTCACACCTACACATCTCCCTTCTGTTCCCCTGGACAAATAGAGCTTTTCCTGGTTTAAAAACACCCCATTCTCTACCTAACCAATCATCAAGCCAACTACTATTTTCATAATTTTTGTTCCTATTTGTCCCAACTTTTTCTCTCCCACCATTTAAAGCACAAACAAACAAACAAAAAACAACAACAACAAACTAATTTACTTTAAAAAAAAAAACCCCACAATTTCTATCCTTGCACTGAAATTCCCCAATGATTCTTAGATTCTTATCCTGGTATCTGAAATCTAACAAAGTTGTTTATCAAACTGGTCAGAAGAAAACTGGCACCCAATGCATGTTTAAAATGCAAATTCCTAGGCATTAGTCTAAGTTTTTTCAATCTGAATCTCAGAAACAGGAATTCCCTGAAACAGGAATTCAAAAGGTTTCCCAAAATATCTTTAACCTCAGAAAGTTGTGATAGTGCGATTACTGCCCTTCCTACTCCCTCTCCCCTGTGGACAGGTTTGAGTTACCCCCAGAGGTAGAAAATCCAAAATTGCTCCTTAAAGAGACACAATATTCTAAAATTACTCAGAAACACAGTGGAGAAACATGGTAAAACGATTATAATTTTTTCATGTAGATAAAGATTGTACAGGAGCAGATCCTCATACTATTTCACAAGGCAAGGCTATACTCATGAATACAAAGTGTAACAAACTGTTTCCCAGGTCCATATGATTTAACCCTATCAGTGTGGATATATAAGAACCTGGAAAACAAATAAATAGTTGAATCACATTGTCCGCTACTTTATAACCTAGAACATGGTGTTCATTTGCTTATGTATTTATTTAGAGTTGGGTTAGAAGGATAAGGCCATCGCAGTAGCCTCTGGGGACATTTACAACCTCCTCAAAGAGACATTCTACAGTTTCTGTATAAATTCCAAGCAGCTTAAAGTGAATACTTGCTCTGTTATTTAAAGGATTTCTGGTTTGTTTCAACTTGAAAGTGATTTAATAGGAGGCCCACAGAGAAAATCTCTCTCGGTAATCAAATTATAACAAGTAAGGATTAAAAGTATTAAGAAGTTTAAGCAAATTTTTCAGCTACCCCATTTTTGTTTTTTTATTTTTTTAACGGGCAGGGGTGTTATTTGAAGTTGACTGTGGGAATAAGTAAAACAAATTTATTAGAATGAAAAACACAAAAACTGCACAAACATTGGCTCCAGGACACATCTCCAACAACTGTGTTTTTCAAATCCTAAGTTTGGCCAAAACCTCACAGTCTTTTTCCCAAAGACCTTTGCCTCCATCCTCTCTACGATGTTGAATTTATAAAGCCAATTTTATGGTACAGGTAAATTTAATTTGTATTTTAAAATTCATTTTTATTTAGTATATCAAAGTGTTTTGTCATGTGTGCCACTGGGTTTTGGAGAAGACTTGTAATCTTTTTAATAGACTTTTGGAACCCTTTTTTTTTTTTTTTTCCTTTCTTAGAAACAGGAAGTCACTTTAGCCAAAAGCAAACAAGGTTAAACTCTAGAGTGTTAGATTTGGGCTCAACATTTAGCAACCCCAGATCCAACTGGGTCCTGAGCTTGGCACAACATTCCTTCCCTTCTTTATTAGGTGAGAAGAAAACATTTAGGATAAAAGCAGAAACGATTAAAATGTGAACACATTCCTTACTCTTTTATAAGCAAAACTAAATCTACATTTTTTCAAATTAAAAAAAGCACAAATGTTAAAAATCTGTAAACCAAGTCAACTTCTGATATGCTTTATATTGTATATACTAAATAAATCTTACGTATAGTAAATTTGCATGTATATACATGTTTCTACACATTTATAATCGGCACATTGCCTATAAGGAAGTTGTTTAGCTATTGCTATTATATTGTAGTATATAACAATGGTAAAAGGCTTCAAAAGAAGCATTTAGTTAAATTTACAGTCTCCTAGCAGTCAATAGCCCAAATATGCAAAATGACTGCTAATTAACCTACTTCCCAAACTCTTCAAGGAAAAAGTTCAAATCCAATTAGAGCTATGAGACAAAGATAATAAAATGATTACTGGTTTCTAGCAAGATAACATTGACATCAGTGACCCAGTTTGCTGTCTCCCCAAACTTCCAGTAATAATAGCTAGAGAAGCTAGAATAATAAGAGAAAATTACATGACCAACAGCTACAACCATATTTCAAGAATGAGTATCTTAGATATCCCAAAACCTGGGCCGGAGATTTAGCTCAGTGCTTCTGGCGCCTCTGCCTTACAAGCACAAGGGCCTGGGTTCGATCCATGGTAACCACATACAACAATGCTAGGCGTGGTGACTCATGCCTGTAATCCCAGCATTTGGTAGGCAGAGGCAGGTGGATTGCTGTGAGTTTGAGGCTTGCCTGAACTACACAGTGAGTTCAGGGCCAGCCTGAACTACAAAGCAAGACCCTGTCTCAGCAAAAAACAAAAAGAAAGAAATCCTAAAACCTGGCCTTGTCACTGGAGCCATATGATATTAGCAACTCCAAGGGGGAAAAATGGAGGAAAAACAAAGCACTTCTGATCATTCTGAGACCCAGAAAACAAACCTCTCGTAGGCAGGTACCTCCCTTTCACTAGTGTGCAAAGCTCAGCAAGCCAATGTGGAGAGTGGCAGCCGGGAGTGATGGCACACACCCATAATCCTAGCACCCAGGAGGCTGAGGCAGGAGGACTGTCCTGAGTTCCAGGACTGCGCAGGGTACATAGTAAATTTAAAGCTGACCTGAACTACATAGGGAGACCCTGTCTCACAAAACTAAGCAAAATAAGACAGTGGACACACCTGGGAAGAGTTATCAGAGGTTGTCCAAGGTACCACAAGAGAAACAGGAGTCTTAACACCAGAAACTTTCCAACTGACCAGTCCACACACGGTTTCAAAACAAACACGGAGCCTCAGGAGAAATGCCTGGGAGGGCCAGCTCAGTGGAAGCAGGGTGGAGATGCTGCAGTCAGAGGAAAGAGGAATCCAGCCGAAGACTGGGGAGAGTCCACCGCCACAGGGCCAGAAGATCCTCTTGTTCTTCACAGACAGGAGAATGCTTCACATTAAAATGACAAAGAGAGATGTATTATTGGCAGATCTTGGGCAAAGCCTTGTAAGGAAGAAAATAATAAGCAGATAACATCCTGGCAGACAGTGGAAGCATGCCAGAAAAGGTTCCTAAAAAGGACTTTAAAATACTCCCTTTAGTTTCAAAACAAAACTACAAAAAAATGCCACAAATAGATGTAATCAAATGAAATTATGGAGGAAGGAAAAGGACATCAGTGGAAGAGGAAAAGAAAATAACTGAAGAAAGAATTCGAAATGAAAGTTAAAATCTTTTCAAAAATGATCACTGAAGCAAACAAGAACAGATGAATAGGAATAATGGTTCAAGCCTTTGGATATATACATAGTACGTTATGTATAGAAAAGTACAGGAAAGAGGAAATCAAATGAAAATACAGCAAAAAGGGGCAATTTACAAAAAGTGACCGAGACGCAAGCAAACAGAATCCTGCACCCACACAGCAGGTGACCCAGGTGAGGACAGCTGACCCAGCAGAATCCACACTCAAGTGCAGAATCTATGAAAACCTTTCGAAATGAAGAGAAACTTTAAGCAACCTATACATTGAAAGGGCAAACCAGATAACTTTGACATTTTAATCTGAAGAGACTTCATTGAGACATATTGTAATAAAACTGATTTTAAGGAGAAAAAAAAGTTATTTGACAAATATTTAAAACAAAAAGACGAAGTCACTTGTAGAGAAAAGAAAACCTGACTGTTATCATGCTTTTGAACAGAAATATTTTTAGGCAGAAAATAATGAATCTTCTCACTGTATTTCAGTCACCCTCCCTGGTCAGGGTGAAGCCAAAGATTTTACACACAGCCAAGTGCCCTTCAAATAAAAATGCTAAACTTTAGTGAATAGACAAGATTTTAGGAAATAATTTTTCCATGAAGCCCTCCCTGATAATTCTATTATGGGACAAATTTAAAAGAACAAAAATACTTGGAAGATAGACAATAAGGAACACTAGTAAGAATTTAGCACATATTTGCCTACTGAACTAAGATGAGATAACACAGCTACAAGAAGGATATTATGGTACAAAATGGATATGGGTTCAGATGACATTTGCCCACAGAAAGCATGACAAAGTTCAGAGAGGAGGAAATGAATGTAGAAAGTAGATAAAACTTGCCACTTAACTTATAGGATTTGTGAAATAATAAATGAAAATATCATAGTTAGAACATCTCTCACTGAAATAGTGAATCTGGAATTATCCCTTTCAGTGCCAGTTTACACCATAAAAGGAGAAATAACCACAGGTTTACCATCTGATAAAAGTATCCATGTATTTTAATCTAAAGGTAGGAAGGAAGCAAGAGAGGGAGGGAAGGAGCAAGGGGAAGAAAGGAGAAAGAAGGAAAGAGAGAGAGAGAGGCCTAAATTTGGAAAAAATTCCAAGTCCTGCCAGTGAAGAGAAACACAAGGGAAAGAACACATAAAATAGCTGTAGGGGCATACAGTCAGCAAAACCCAAACTCTGAAAAATTCTTCAAGATAAGTTACTTGATTTTTTCTCAGATAATTGCAAGCAGAAAAAAGGGATGAAATCAGATTATAGAGGAAAAGAGACATAAAATACATGTCAACCCATTGCAATGTGTGTACTTTGAATGTTGATGTGACAAAAACTCAGAGTGTGCAACATTTGGGAAAACTTCAACACTTTGTGAAATTATGATGACATTTAGGAATTACTGGAAAATTTGAAGCGTGTAGTTTTTTTCTTAGAAAACAAATAGCTGACTATAAAAAATCTCATCTCTGTCTTTTAAATAGCCATGTAGATGAGCCTACTAATATAGCCACATAAATTATACCATAATAACATATAGTTGTAACAATAACTCACAGCAATCAAATAGAAATTTCAAAATCTTGTGTATACAAATGAAGAAGCAAGATGATAGAATGTATGACAAATTAAGTCTAATAGATGGTTCCTTGATACAAAGTCTAAAATTTAAGGCTATGCAGTGATGAAACTGGCTTTGATGGTTATTCCATGGACATCATCTGCAGTCTATTAAATTACATGTTTGCATGTGCAAAATGAACTCTCTGTAACTAACATTTGAACACATTCCCTTCATTGAGCCTTTTGGTAATGATCATATCACAAAAGACTTGGATTGGACTCTTTTTGTCAGCCACCATCAGGATAGTTTTGAACAAGAGCCTCTTGGAACTGATGTGAAAACTAAAAAGGTAATATTCTCAACATTTCCATGTAAAAAGCATCCTTTAGCTATTATCCAAAAGAATTTGATTCCTAGCTCATCACATGGAAAGCTGACTCCCAAGATTAGTAATCTACTATGTCTAGTTTTGGAAGAAAAGGTATCTTTGCAGACAGAAGAGAGTTGAGCAATTTATAGAATCTGTGCGAGAATGAAAATGGAGCTTGGTCACGCAAGGCAAGGTATAGAGCATCCAAGAAAAATTCCCCCGAATTTTCACAGTACAGTCAGACTCTTCCCATATTGCTGTTTAATTCAGAAGACACCAAAACTTAGATCCTCACTTTCTTTAGAAGAAACAAATGCCTACAACTATCAGAATTTCTGACCAATCAAATCATTCCTGAATAACCACAACTGGCTCACTTTCCAGCTCCAGAACTCAATTTCTTGGTGGAACAGAGGTCACCAAAGAGATTCTGAGAAATCCTTCTTAGACCTTCTCTTCTCTGCTGCACTAAAGCTGCACTAGAAGCCAGCTAAATGCTTACTAGGTGAACTCAAATGACTCACCCATTGTGTTCCAAATTCCCAATACTTCTGAATTAATAATGCCGCCTAACACTTCAAACCAGACTCCTTCCAGAATATAACAACTGATTTCTCTGACCCTCCCTAAATGGACAATTCTTATGGAATACTTTTCCTTACCTTTACTAAACTTCCCTAAAAGGCCTTATAAGTCCTCTACCAAAATATTATTAAGCTTGGGACAGGGATTTAGCTTGGTGGTTCTGGCACCTGCCTTGCAAGGGCAAAGGCCCAGGCTTAATCCTCAGTAACCACATACAACAATGCTGGGCATCGAGATTCACGCCCACCAGCAATCAGGACCACATACCATAGTGCCAGGTGTGGTGGCTCATGCCTGTTATCCCTACACTCGGGAGGCAGAGGCAGGAGGGTTGCTGTGAGTTCAAGGCTCAGCTCTGTGCCAGCCTGAACTACAAAAGCAAGACTCTGTCTCAAAAATTAAAAAATTATTGAGCTTGACCTTATATCCAATGTGTTCAATTAATAAAGTATAACAAAAAGGATGACATTTTAGCAGGCACACACCAGCTGCGTGTAAGTGAGCAGCAGTGTTTCTATGGAGATTTGGAATGTAGACATTGCAAGATATCATGCTATATTTTGATTTTTATGAAAGTAAATTGATTTTGTCTATGCATATAAAATATCTTAAATATAACACTATTTTTAAAGTAGCCATCTATAACAAATTATGCATACACTAATATTAATGTATTTAACTGAGCCTATATCTTGATTTTTAAAAAGTCACTAAGATTAAGATAATAGAGATAATTACTTTATGAATATTTAGAGTATGGTAGATGCTACCCATACAAATCATAGAAAATATGATTTACCAGGTTATTTTTCAAAAGTATAACCCCTAAATGACACAGAGTTGAGCCTCAAATTCATATTCTTTAAACTGGAAGGTTCACTCTCCCCTCTCTCAGATCAGTGTTCATTACTCACAGGTATGTTACAATTCAAGAAATCATACACACCATATTTATTTGTATTTCTAATCTCTGGATAAATTCCTTTCTTTAAGTATTTTTTATTTTCCCAACTAAACATAAATACAAAATCAGTTAAATATATGCAAACTCAATGAAAGACGAGGAATATTCTCCTCTAGAGTAAATGTGCTAATAAAAACGCATTAGCTCACCAAAGTGTACTGATCAGATATGATAAAACATAGACATTTTATAATTCTGTTCATAATCAGAATGGAAAAGAAAATAAATGGACAAATAAAATTTATAAAAGGTTATGAGCTGAAGACTAGAGGAGTCTCTCAAGAGAATCAGATAGAGGAGCAACTTTTCAAAGGCAAAGATGAATGGTTCCAATATGGTATGGAAGATACCGAGAAACAAATGGCTTAAAATGCCAGCACAGCACCATGTGCTTTGTGGTGGAAACTGGAAATGGCCGGAAAACAGAAAGAGTGGCCAGATATGTCTGACTCCCTTGGCCCAAAGGAAGCACATTTCAAAGTTTCCCAGTTTGGGTAAACTACAGCTACCTCAAGTGGCCAAAATAACCAACCAACTTGGTACAGACATTCATGTGTAAACATTAATGGTAATGGATCAAAACAGTGGCAAATTTTGATGGACTGTCACTCTTCAACCAACATAATAAACAGATACTAATTAAAATCAAGGGGGAGGGAAAATTACACGTCTCTAAAGTGTAGTCTTCCTTTCTCAAAATTCCCAGAACGACCCTCCTACATGCAAAGCCACGTTGCATGACGAGCAGTTCTTGGGCTCCATTCTTGGCCCAGCATTACTGAGTCATGTCAGAGGTGATAACTGGTCTCTTTCAAACTGGCCCACAGGCTTGGCAAGCAAAATTCTAATCTCTGGGCAACATTTCCATTCTTAGATGACTAGAGGCCCTGCTTGTGTTCACCATATGGGCTTCTTCTTCAGCCAATGAAAAGATAACCAGCCTGAGAGAACATATGGTCCATATTCCACAGGCCTTTGGAGAAACTACACAGCACATCTTCCCTAAATCTGTGATTTCATGGACAGCACAAATCTGCATCACAGCCTCAAGGAACCTGCCAGTATCAGACTATTGCCAGGCACAGGCCACAGGCCATCCAGTGTCATTGGAATTCTGCAACTTTTCTGTTTCTGACATCAACAACAACAAGAATAGATGGTTCTGTCTATTATTCCCTGAAGCAGCATATGAGATAATAATTCCATTGATAGTTGAGCAGAAGTACATTGGTATACAATTGCTTTTAAAACTACTTCAGTCATTCTTCAGTTCCTACATCACATCAACTTGATTTAAAGTGATAATCTCTCCCCTTGAGTGTGTAATAAAACGTCAGTTTAGAAGCCATCTCTGGGTAGTATCTGGATATCTCTCTTGGCGAAAGTGTCTTCACTCCTAAAGAGGATGACAAAATTCCATTCATTCATAACATAGAATATCCATGCCATTTTACAGCAAGCAATCTTTCACTTTTCTCTCTCTCTTTATTTTTAGCCCCTGTGATGTTTTGTTCCCAGATGTAGGAATGTAGCTGAACAGGGGCTGCTGCTAATTACCGAGCAAATATACACATGAAATCCAGATGCTGATGTACGATCATTTCTTTCCTATTGGCAAATAGAGTTCTTTCTGTGTCATGTTAGGAAACGATAAGATTCCTCCTGGGCTTTACCTCAGCCCTTTTGAGCCCTTGGTTTAGTTTTCAATCAATTACACATCCTTCAGCTACATTCGTATTTAAAGTTTACCCTAAATTAGATAACTGTCCATATATTATGGCTTTGCTAACCATAATCTGATTTAGGATTTCATTAGAAGGAAAACTATTGAAAAGTTATTTTATTTATGATCTATAAATTAAAATGTTGAAAGTAAGGGCCGGAGATTTAGCTCAGTGGTTCTGGGGCCTGTCTTGCAAGCGCAGGGACCCAGGTTCGATCCCCAGTTAACCACATACAATACTGGGCATGGAGACTCACACCCAGCTGTAATCAGTACCACATACCACAGTGCTGGGCGTGGTGGCTCATGCCTGTCATCCCAGCACTCGGGAGGCAGAGGCAGGAGGATTGCTGTGATGCGAGTTTGAGGCTGAGCTCAGGGCTGGCCTGTACCACAAAGTGAGACCCTGTCTCAAAAAAAAAAAAAAAAGTTGAAAATAAGCCTAGAGAGAATACTTAAGAATACCAGAAGAGTACGGGGGAAAGAGAGACAGAGAGGCAGATACACAGACAACACTAGATTACGTGGACACTAACATTGTTCTTTTTTTCCCAATTATTCATTAAAAATAAGACAGCATTGAGTCATTCATACACAAATGGATGCACCTTCCAGGACGTCCTCATAAATGAAATAAATAAGTCATAGATGTGTAAATATCACATCTTTTCTCTGGTATGAGAAAAGGAAGATATAAATGCGTTATATTATGTGTAATGGATATCGTGAAATAGAAAAGATTTAAAGGGAAAGAGATGTAGATGCAAATAATGAGGGGAAAAAGAATGTGATAGCAATTTTTTAAAAAGGAAAAAAAAGCTTGTGTATAGAGGGGGTGGGGTTGCAGGGTGGGGGGAAGGGGAAAAAATGAGAATCTAGTCATGTCATATTCTGGTACAAACTCTCAATGTTGAATGCGACGATGATGTGTGTTTATAATGTACCAATAAAGATTTGAATTTAAAGAAAAATAACACAGCAATTGAATACAAAGCCTCATTTCATTGAGACTCAATGTATGCTCATTTATATATAAAAGTAATGTATTTAATTTCACTTTTATGTACTAGCTCTGCACCTCATAGAAATATAGTCTTTTAAATGGAGATAATTACAACAGTGTTGTCTGAGGGAAACTACTCTGCCCTGATGTTGTATTATCCCAGTTCTCTAGAAATATTAGCCTCATTGACTGAACACATAAAACTACAAATTGTGGATTCCAATCAATACCTTTTATCAAGGAATAAAATGAGATTAAAACAAAGCCAAAGTTAATAATTTGAAAAAAATTGAAAAGCAATGAGTTTAAAGTTATTATATTTTCACATCGCATCTCTAATTTTGGAAACATTAAAAAATACTTTATTAAGATAGGCCTCAGCCCCTCAGAAAGTACATAGTGGTTTTCCACAAGTATTGTAGACAACACTGGGGTGAAGAAATTCAGAAAACACTATTACTTGAAGCTGTGTTTTTACTCAAACTGAGGTTATAACATTACAGTCTTTCTGCCAAACAAGGAGTCACCAAGGCTGGTTGTTGTCTGATTTGGCTCATGTTGTAGAGGCCCCGGCCTTCGCCTTTGCCAGAGCTGGTAATAAATCAGTTTCAACTGGGTCAGACCCAATACTTGAGCAAGATAGTAGTATATCAGACTGTTTCATGTAAGACTTTATGGTATGGAAAAATTATTTTGAGTGACGTCTAAGTGTGAAGTATAATTTCATTTTTTAAAATTTTCTAACAAATTTTATTAGTTTTTCCATGCCAGGCAACTTTCAACATGTTTGTTCATGAAATTCCTCTGAAAAGAAAGAGGATGGTGAATTAGTCAGGAGAAATAGTGGCATTAAAATGAAAGTCACTACCTACCCACATAACAATGAAAAGCTTTTAAGGATTGACAAAGGTTGATGGAATGTGGTTTACTGACTAAGAAGTCAAACCTATGAACAAAAAGAACTCAGGACCCTTTGAGCTCTTGGAGTAATGTGTCAGGGGAACACATCTCCCATTGGGAAGTATCTTTCTTACATTTTAAAAAATAACAATCATTTGAGTTAATCCAATAATCTGTGCCCATTAAGAAGTGAACCATATGCCTGAAAGAAATTATGAGGTAGATTTTAAAGTTGTATTTCTCTTCTTTCCCATTAGCAAACTAAAAATTAAGCAGGAATGTCTTTATTTAGCCTCATTTTGCATGGATAAAAGGAAGTTATGACTAGATATTTTTTTAAATGAAAGGGATTTAAAGCATTTGAAAGCAACATGAAACCTTCATAAGAGCAGAGACATTTTAAAATATTTTTCAAAGTTGTCATGCTGGATAGTGAGTTAATATTTCAGAGTTAAGAACTCCAATTTGTATCACAGTGTCATAGAAACATTAGAAATATTAGATTTCCCTGCTGTTTCAACTAAAGTCTAATATTTAGGAAGAAATAACATATTTGAGTGAAAGTAGAAAGCAGAAATGTATTAACAATTCTTACTAATGATGTACCCTAAAGAGATATTTTATAAAAGATTCCAGAGCTATTGTGTTTCAATTTATATAATAATAATGATTTATTGTCATTATTAGAAAAAAATTGGAAAACAAGTAATGTTGATGAATTGAAAAACATGCGAAAATTACCAGGTTTTGAGCACTCAATTTCATAAAATTGTAAACTAAAAATATTAAAGGTGATTAGTAGCCATTTCTGAATCTAGGTAGGTTTACACACAAATTTTGTAGTCTATGTAGTTACTACAGGCAGCATAGAAAATACACCAAATCAGTTATGGTAATGTTTAGTCTCAGACTTACTCAGACATAAGATGAATGAAGTCCTATAAGATACCAGTAAAGCAGAAATATTAAAGTTATCACAATCATAATGGCAGAGATGTTCAGCCACCTCTTACACAAAAACAAAATAAATATAACCTTATGAAAGATGAATATATATCAAGATAAAAATAAGATACTTCGAATTTTCACATTTTTCTTTAAGAGCTCTATAAAATTCTATATTCCTCTTTTGAAACAGGTACCAAATATTTTCGCAGGCAAAGAAAGCACTACTAAAATGAGGAGATGCAGTTCAACTACGTGTCTTTACCACATGACAGAGGCTGCTCTGAGGAGAACATTAGCCAGGCACTGTTCACCATGACTGAATGAAAAAAAACCATACAACATTTGCAGAAACAGCTTTAAAAGTTAGCAAGGGAAGCCATAATTGGATTACTGTACGATTTTTTTATGATGTGGCTAGACACTGAAACAGACTGGAAATAGGGGCCGTTCTCCCTGGGTCCTGAGCCCACAGAAGAGGCAATTCTGCATCCTGAACAGCTCAGTTCTACCTTGGCTAATGCTTGGGTATTCATCTTTGATGTGCTTTTGTAGTTTATTCCCAAGAACCAGAAGGGATATTCCTACTTTGACCATGAGTTACAATTTTTTATTTTCTATACTTATTATAATTTTAACACACTAGTTTTGGCTGAGCTGATAGCAATGTTTTAGAGGAAGACAAGAAGCTCTGTATTCAGCAAAGACTTTAAAGTCAATCTAATCACTTTCCACAGGGCAGGTATGATGCAGAGTAGCTGTTGAGGGAATCTCTAACTTGTTTTGATACAGACTAGTATATCTTCATTTCCTAAGGTTAGCAGAATTGCTCATGTCTAATCAGCCATAATGAAGTTGGAAAAGCTGAAACCTTTGAGCCAGTATTGAGAAGAAATGTAACAAATGCAGTTTTTATTGTTAAATAAGCACATGTGCTATCATACGCCACAAAAAACATTTAATTTATAAAAGATTATCCACTGTACTCTAGATGACTGTTTTTAGACCACAAGTAGAATTTGTTTCCTTAGAAGACAGAAAGTGATACAACCATCATCATTCTACTGCTGACTTTTTGGTTCCCACATATTCCAGAACCAGGATTTGGCCTGCTGAGTTCTGGCAAGTTGAATGTTAGTAACAAGCAAATTCCCATAAAAAATATAAATTGGATAGCACTGCTGTTAACTCTAAGTGGTACTGAAATCCAAAGGTGAATTTCCTGGAACACACATGGGAACATGTAATCAACAGATTTCTGAGACTGCATACTAGTGCTTTGCTTTGCAGCTACAAGTTCTTGCCTGTCTTGGAAGAAAATTCACATGTCACCAACATATTTTTCTGATGTGTTGAGAGAGAGTGCTGCAACTGCTGCTCTTCTGAGCAGCTGCAAACTTTTCCCCTCTGACTTCCACATAGAACTGGAAAATGTGGGCTGGGGATTTAGCTCAGTGTTCTGGTGTCTGTCTAGCAAGTGCAAGGTCCCGAGTTCGATCCCTGGTAACCACATACCACAGTACCAGCGGTGGTGGCTCATGCTTGTAATCCCAGCACTCAGGAGGCAGAGGAAGGAGGACAACTGTGAGTTCAAGGCTGGCCTGGACTACATAGGGCCAGCCTGAACTACAGAAGTTCTCTGTCTCAAAAAAAACAGAAAAGCAAAAAACTGAAACATGTTCATGATATAACATTAGGAGTATATGAAGGAATATTTCTAAAGTAGAAAAGTTCTGGAGCAATACAGAACAATCACAATTATCATCATCATCTATATAAATGCCCTATTTTCAGCTCGTTCTTGTCAGGAATCAAGATGACTTTGAGTCTGAAGGTTAAAACTTGCTATTTTGTGCTTTTGTATAATAGGCTTTGCTAAGGACTTCTTTTGTTTTGTTTTGTTTTGTTTTTTTGTTTTTTTTTTTGAGACAGGGTCTCGCTTTTGTGGTTCAGGCTGGCCCTGAGCTCAGCCTCAAACTCACATCACAATCCTCCTGCTTCTGCCTCCCGAGTGCTGGGATTACAGGCATGAGCCACCACGCCCGGCACTGTGGTATGTGGTACTGGTTGCTGCTGGGTGTGGGTCTCCACACCCAGTATTGTTATGTGGTTACTGGGGATCGAACCCGGGCCCTTGCGCTTGCAAGACAGGCGCCAGAACCACTGAGCTAACTCCCCGGCCCGCTAAGGACTTCTTTAACATTGAGTTTTCTGAAACTTTCACATTAAAACAGTTTACATATATGTGTAAAATCCTTTTGCTTACTCATTTTTAACTTATCTTTTCTCTCTTATATCTAAAAGAGTTCTCTACTTCTCTTACTAAGTTTTGTCCTCTTCCGTAAATGACAAAGTATAAGGGACAACTCTACTTCTTTATGGTGTGCTTTACACACAGCCTGATAAGACTAATTAACTCTGCAAAACTCTTTAACTATCATATAAAGAGCGAATGCTTAGTCTTCTCTGCTTCAGCAACCACTTGGGTTCCGATCTCTGCAAATAAACTACACCATATGGATTGACCGAACCTCTCCGGTGGAGCTATTCTAAAAAAAAAGCTACTATGATGCTTGAAGCATGAGACCTAATACATATGAAAAAAGTGAAGAGAGGAGGGGCTAAACATGGAAACACTTGTTCTAGAATTTGAAAAACCATACCATATTTCAAAATAAAAACTGGTAAAAACTAGAATTATTTATTTTCTAAACTGAGTATTTATTAAGAATCTAGAAAATACCTTCTGAAGACAATGGACTGGTACATAGACTGGCATGGATGGAGCCAAGTCTTAAAGCAAAGAATTAGAACTCATAGGCCCAAGCAAGGTAGGCAAATGTGAATCCAAGACTTTTCTTCCCCAGAAGTTTCTTAAACATGAGTTTTACTAACAGAGAAGACGTCGATACAACTCCTGCTCTGTGGTAGTGGGCGGAAGCACTTTCAGAGGTGAAGCCTGGCCACATCCGGGGTAACGGCCACTCCGTGACGTACATCTCCATTTCTCCTTCCTTTGTTTACAACTTCAGTCACGTGTGTCTCAAAACCCCATGTCTCACCCTCAGTCTCTGTTCACTTCTCCTGGGGGATCTCACACCACATAAAGTTTCATTCATAATTAATGTGCTTAGAATTTTCCTACACAGTTCACATTGTTAAGAAAAGATGAGAACTGGTAAGTAAAAGTAATTGAAGAAATTTCAGGCGAAGAAAAAAAATGATGTATTGATAGGGTAGAAAACTTTTTAGACAGCCGCACTGCTCCAGACACTCTGGTTGGAAGTATAAATACTCTCAACCAAAGAGAGGTGTGTGAAGAGTTTTCATCAATACGATCAGGCCCAGGATGTGTTCAGAAGAACAACCCTCATGTTTCAAACCCTTTGCACAGCCAGGAGAGATCATGAAAGGCCGAGAGAATCTCAGACATTATTCTGTTTTATTTCACTGGTTCAAATGTACATCTTTTCAAATGGCAACCCAACATTAACATGCTTCAGAAAACCACTGGAGTCAGAGCAGCTGGGAGTTAGAAGATGAAGATAATGCTGAACATGCCAAACTCAGGCTCCCGGAGGAAGGACCTCCTTCTAATCATCCAGCGGGTTAAGAAATTATGCACTTCTAAATCAACAGGTGTTTTTCTCATAAAAATCCAAATATTATACTATTAAACAGCCTCCTTGGCTGCCTTGTAGATACCTAGGAGAAAATGCAAAATAAATTCTCCCAAAGGTAATGATTTCAGCTGGTTTAACCACGTCTATGCACAAGCAGGCGGTTCCTGTGCTTGATGTCGAGCAGAGACAGTGGCAGCTGATGATGTCATCATGCAAATTAGACTGGCGTATGTACCTACTTCTTTCCTTTTTTATTGCAGTGGGTCAGATGTAAGCAGCATTATGATACTAAATTAAAGTTCCAGCATATTCCAAACCAGTCATCTGTTTCTTTTGGAACACCAGCTCATCTCACTTAAGAGTTACAGAATGTCAAACTGAATTTGCTGGTATGTCCCTTCATTGCCTGATTGTAAATGCAGTATGAACAGCACACCTGATACATTCAAGGCACAAAGCTTATGAATCCATTCTGAACACACACACAAGAACACATACACATACAGACACACAATCACACATATAGTCACACACAGTCACACACAGTCAAACCCACAGTCACATATACCCATAGTCACACAGTCACACACACACACCCACACACACACGGTCACACACACAGACACACAATCACACATATAATCACACAGTCACAGACACATACACAGTCACACACACAGACACACAGTCACACACACAGTCACACCCACAGTCACAACCTAAAACCAAGGGTTCCACAATAGAAGCCAAAGCACAGATGAGCCGCCTTTAGAATCAGGTCAAATCTCCCCCAAGTGAGAAAGGGTGTTGGAGGAAGGAGAAGCACAGGCCAATGTGTCTTCTTGAGCTTCTGCTGGAAGAGAGGAAAAAAATGGGGGAAGAAAAGAGAAACACTGGCAGATTTTCTATTCCCTATTTACTCTGCTGGATTCTTAGACCTCATCTGAAATTGTATGACACACAGTAAACCTACAGAGGAAAAAATAAAAATGGCAACTGCTTTTTAAAATTTACCCCAACTGGATAGCAAAGAAATCCGAAGAAAAATATGATAGTATATTTTTTCCTTATTCATCAAATTAGAAAATAAAAATTAATAATACTCTGATTTGACAAAGGTGTGGAAAATAAACATTTTTGCACATTTTGGGGATATATGGTAAAGAATAATCTGTCCTGAAAGAAGACATAATAACCAAGAGATTAACCAGAACATATTTACTAGTAAAAATAAAAACCTAGGGAAAAATAAAAATGTCTAAAATAAGAAGCAGGCTAAATAAAATACAAGTAAGATGAAATATTTTGCATGCATTAAACATATTGAAGAGCTAGGAACTGAGCTCAACGACACCATACCTGCCTCACAAGTGCAAAGTACCAAGTTCGATCCCCAGTACAGGGTGGGGGAGGGGAGATGTTGAGACTAGAGATACGCATGTTTTTCTGTTAACTAAAAACTTATATACACAGATTCCACCAAAAAATATACACACATTTCAAGAAACCAGAAGAGTAGGATTTGCTTTCAACAGATGGTTTTGTCCTCCTAAGGTGGGCTCTAGAGGCTGTAAAAGCCACTTCTGCCAGCCCTTAGAGACGAGACTGCAGATGCAGTCTCGCGATCAGTGTCACCCGAGCAGCAGTTCACTGTACTAATCAACATCTGGAAGCTCGCGACCACCACTTTGAGCACCTCTTGTTACCAGAGAGGCCAAAGGTAACCTGCGTTAGTTTCATGATGTTTCAATAAATTTAGTATTAAAATATTTATGCAAGTTTTTTCCTGAAGTATATATACTTTCATTTGTAGACTCTGTATAGATAGATAGATAGATAGATAGATGATAGATAGATAGATGATAGATAGATAGATACATAGATAGATACATAGATAGATACAGAGAAAGAATGAATATAAAAGCAGTAACTTTACAGAAGTTACCCCTGTGTGCTAATCATAACTGTGGGCTTATTTATTTTTCATCTGCATCTGCATCTTGTATAACTTCTAAAATAAGAATGCAATGATTTTATATCAAGAAAGATTGTATAACCAACTTTCCAAACCACTTATTGGTTTCCATATGGAGACAAGAGCAAGGACCTTGACCCTATTGAGCTCCATTATCCTTTATTATTAGCTCTATTATCCTTTGATACCTGAAGTGTCTCCAATGAGGAGATCTGAAAATTAAGACTTGTAAGACTCCTCCAGAAACCATTCTCAGTAAGTGGTAGCGTCCACCAAAGGCCTGGAACCAAGTGGATAAACACAGAATAAAACAGCATCTGTTTGGCACCCCAGATTGAGGTCCTGATGATTTCACACTTTAATTTGCTTTCTTTTTTCCCTACATTTTTCTAGTTAGTTGATTTTTGAAACTTTCTCTTTGCAAGTTTAAGCTTTTGGTAGGTTAACAGAGTCAGCATCCATCATAGGTACGCCTATGTTTTCATCAACATATACCTATGTTTTCTCACTCTCTTTAGTACTGATTTCACATCTTTGACCACATTTCACGGCATTCCTTCTCTCAACTACATGCTTCATCCAAACCCTTGGAAACTAGTAGCCAGACACTAGATTTACACCTTGCAGTGACTAAGAATGTCAATTCAGCCGCATACTCTAAGGACTGTGGAACTAATTCAGGACCAATTTTTGTAATGCACAAGGTGATTTTCTGAGTGTTGGTACTAAATGAACTTTTGGAGGATTGTCATAACTGGCCAAAAAAGAAGTAAAAATGAATCTTAAAATTTTCTTGCTGCTGTGCCCCAATAAAGAGGGCTTTGTCTTTACCAAAAGAATGATTTTTTTGACAGGGTCTCACTTTGTAGTTCAGGCTGGCCCTGAGCTCAGCCTCCAACTCACATCACAGCAATCCTCCTGCCTCTGCCTCCCGAGTGCTGGGATTATAGGCGTGAGCCACCACGGCCAACATTGTGGTATGTGGTACTGATTGCTGCTGGGCTCAGTATTATATGTGGTTACAGGGGATCAAACCAGGGTCCTTGCGCTTGCAAGACAGGCGCCAGAACCAGTGAGCTAAATCCCTGGCCCTTTGGAGCTTTTTTTTTTTTTTTTTTTGGTTTGTTTATTTGGGTCTTTTTTTTTTTTTTTTTTTTTTTTTTTTTTTTTTTTTTTTTTGAGACCAGGTCTTGCTTTGTAGTTCAGGCTGGCCCTCAGCTCACTATGTAGCCCATGCAAGCCTTGAACTCACAGCAATCCTTCTGCCTCTGCCTCCCGAGTACTGGAATTACAGACATGAGACACCATGCCTGGCATTGGTGAGGTTTTTGTTTGTTTGTTTTGAGAGCCAGCTTTCATAATCAAACTCTCACAGAAGTAAAAGTGGGAAAGAACTAGTGAACAGATGATACATACTTGGTGACTGTTTCACTCTCCCAAATCTTACAAATGAAGAATAGTACTACACCCAGCATCAAGCTCTTTGCCTTAGATCTGTTTGATCCCAGGGGACTCTCCAATGCAGTATCACTCTTACTGAGTAACGACAACGCAGGACAATACTACAGCATTTGAAAAATGCTGTCCCTAAGTCAGACAAGGAGTTAGCGCAAGAGCAAATGGATTCCTGCCTTCAAGATCCAGGTTAGTTTATTTCTATGCCAGTCTCAAAGGTGAGGAGACAGAAAGAGAGGAAAAGCGGAAGGGAGGGAAAGAAGGAGAGGAAGGGAGGGAAGGAAAGAAAAGGGAAAGGGAGTATGGAAGAAGAGAAGGGACAAAACAAATTTCGATGATTTAATTATGAGAGAAAAACAATGGCGGTACACATGGAATCCAAAAATTTTTAGCCCAGAAAAGAGATTTTTGGCTAGCCACCTTCTACCTATTTCTCTCTTTTTTTATATTCACAAAGATGCTAAGAGTGAGAAAAGTCCTACATGCTACGGGAATAGCAGGAAAACCAGACATAGCTGTAAACCGTAGCTTCACTTGCCCAACATGATCATTATACTGAACAAGCAATAGTTCAAAATGCAACCATATTAGATGCAGAACAAGCCTGTGAATTTGAGCATCTATTGGCTTTTGTCTTCACAAACCTCACTAGGGTCACTGATATTATTGAACAAAGCTGGGAAATAAAGAAAATAAAAAGTCGAATAATTTACCTGTACCTCTGTATCAGGTGCTACAGGCACTGGGGGTTGGGAATGGGCTCCTTCCTGGTAGAATTAGAGTTATGGATCCTGGCTACAAACTGATGATGATGCATCTCCAAGTCTGTGCTGGTGACGCGGAGCTCAGACACAACCTTCTGAGACTCACTGCGTTTCTACTGTCCAGTTAGAAACTCAACAAACATGCAACATGAAGAGCCGGGAAAATAACCACCACTTTCCACCATCCCAGGTATTTCTCTGTTATTTATTTTCTATGAAAATCACAGACATAAAAGGTAATTTTGACTCCGGTCATGATAGTTGTCAAGATCATATCAATGTGCATCTTAGATTCTTACCTGAAATCCACTCTACCAATATTTTTCAACCTTTTTGGCACAAGACTTATTTCTGCAGCCTTGAGAGGGAGTCCCTTAAGGGTCAGAGTGGATATAAATATGCCACTTTGGGTCAAGTGTCAAATATTTCTGCAACCTTTCTCTCTGTTAGAATGTAACAAACATAGAAAGGGGAGGAAAAGAGATAAATAGATAGATCTAGATAAAAAGATAGATTAAAAAGCAACATGGATTACACACAAAATGACTAACACTAAAAAATGGCTCATTCTTTCCTATATCTGGCCTAAAAAGTTCTTCTTACGCTTAAAGATACACCTCTCAGAGATGAAAGAAGTGTTTACAGCCACTAGATGTCATTGTGATGTCGCTCAAATACTGATCTGATAAAATGTGTGTCTGATAAAATGAAAGATGTATACAACTTTTCCAAAACAGATTTCAGCCCAGTGAAACCAATGTTTGACTTCTGACCTCCAGAAGTGCAAGATGATGAATTTTTGTTGCTTTAAGTCATGATTTGCTGTAAGATACTGTAGCACTGATAAAAGCTAAAATCCTATCTGACATGTCCTTATTTTATGCATTTATTATTTGTTTATAAGGACTTGATCTGTCTTGACATGTGTAAGTCTTTGCCAAGGCATGTGCTGCTGGTCTTTAATTTGAGTCTCTTGTTCTCCATGTAATCTATTAACCCAAGAAGTTGACATAATTATTTTTAGAGCTATAAATGGCAAGAAGAGTGGTGAGCTGTCATCACCTTCTCTGGAATTCATTTAGAATTGAAAAAATATTTCATCATAGGATATGTTTCTAGGGATGTGGTGATAAGGGAACATTTCCTGGAAATACTGATTTTAAAATACGTTTCAACATTTCTAATTTTCAGCGTCTGATGTAACTATAGGGACAATCTCACTTCTATTTTTAGACTAACAGACATATGGACCAACATTCTGTTTATAAACTTTCATAAGATGGACTCATTAGACCATGTCAAAAGCAGCATTCCTGAATTTCCTCACTGCTGCCATCTTTTCCTGCAGGCCCATTTCCAGACTTGGTTGGTACAGATGAATTTCAGAATTGAGAAGATGGGTGGGTCATGAGGAATCTAAGTGTAAGAGCTACTTTTATCAACTAGAAGATTTTCACCAGTTCTGTTCTCACCCAGTCCACTCATTTCTACTCAGTTTATTTTATTTCCAGTGAGGGATCCCAGCCCTGTGTCTAGCCAGTGCTGACAGCCTCCCCAGGATCAGCTTTGTAAGAATTATTGAAAAACAAATGAACAAACTAACCTTAGTTAGATTGTCAAAAATATATTTAAAATACAACAGTAGCTGGAAACCTATAAGACTTAAATATAACCAGAAAATTTATTCTATCTCCAAAAATCCTAACTGGGGCTAATACCATTTGCCAACTTTAGACTTAATCATGAAAACTGATAGTCAAGTTCAAGAAATGCACACTCACATTGTAGCTTTATCTCTAAAATATCCTGTAATATAAATTTAAGTCAATGACTATGAAATCCTACTCATCTTTACCATCTCAGTCTACTCTTCAAATTTAATAAACTTTTATATCCAGATTCCAAATGTTTCTCCTCTCATGGTTCATCTGAATTTTAAAATATTAAGTAAAAAGCAAAGGGAAGATGCTTTGTATCATTGTTCTAATTGATGAATCCCAATATATTTCACATTTACCTGATCTCTCTCAGCCTAGGACCATAAGCATTCTGTGGAAAGCCCCACATAGTAATACTTAGTACTTATTGGAGTGGTTAACTATATCAAAATCCACCATCTGCTCTTTCCTACACTTACTCTTCAGACAAGAACTTTTTCATTTGAACTCACAAATTCTCACATCACCCCCTTAAATCAGCAGAGACTGCATGGCAATACCACAGCAACAAGAGTACTACCGAGAGTTGCTTGTCCTATTCTCAGGACACCAGTCTCGGGAGTTCTGCAGGGTGATGATGAAACCAGCCTGTCTGCACAATCCCAGGTGCTCCTCCTCAAGTTTCTTGTACTAATTTTACTATAAAGTTGGCAGATTTATTTCAAAGCTCATATTGATTAGTGACTTAAAATCTATTACCTTCACTCTTTTATGCTTCAACACTTCCTGGAACATCATTTGGTGATTTTTGAAATAAATGTTATTTTACACCTCCCCACTCAAACACTCTCCCTGTGGTAATTTCTACTTTCCAAATTCTTCCAAGTTATACAGAGAAAATTTTCACTCTGCGCATTGACACAATTCACTGTCACTGGCTTAAAAAATAAAAGCGAACAGGTAAAAAGAGTGGAATGTACACAGACATTACAAATTTATTATGGGTCCCCACACAGACAGTGGGGAGGACTAAAAGTGTCTGTCAAGAGACTTTAGCTTTTCAATAGATAATGCAAACTAAAGAACTGTTGCAAGTACTCGCCCATTTAATATAATTCGTGTATTGCACAGCTACCACCAAAATCAATTTTAGAATGTTTCTCTCACCCATAATTAACCTGCACCACGAACAGTTTTTGTCCATTTCCTCCTCAAACCCTCCTTCCCAGCCATGGTAGGCAGTGGTCTAGTGTCTGTCCCTCTAGATTCATCTGTTCTGGACATTTCTTAAAATAAAATCTTACAATTTATGGTTCATTATGGGACCTTCCTTCACTTTGAATAATGTTTTCAAGGCCCACTAGTGTTACAGTGCTCATAAATATTTCATTTTTAACTAATATTTTAAGAATAGTTTTATAAGGGGCCGGGGATTTAGCTCAGTGGTTCTGGCACCTGTCTTGCAAGCGCAAGGACCTGGGTTCAATCTTGGTAACCACATACCATACTGGGTGTGGAGACTCACCCCAGCAGCAACCAGTACCACAAGCCACAGTGCCGGGCGTGGTGGCTCATGCCTGTAATCCAGCACTCGGGAGGCAGAGGCAGGAGGATTGCTCTGATGTGAGTTTGAGGCTGAGCTCAGGGCCAGCCTAAACTACAAAGCGAGACCCTGTCTCAAAAAAACCTAAAAAAAAAAGAGAATAGTTTTATAGGTAAAAAGTAAAAGTACAGTGAGTTACCATACACTGCCTCTTCATACAAGATTTCTCCTATTACTGACATTTTTGCATCCTCATAAAACATATTAAAACTGATGTGCCAATATTTATACTTTTTATTCACTAATGTCTATAGTTTGTATCCAGTTTTCTTTTGTCTTGTACATTCTGTGGCTTCTAACAAGTGTTCAGTGATGCACCTGCCTAAACCGTGTCAGACACTACACTTTCAGTGTCCTAAAAACATGACCTGTGTTATTCTTCTTTATCCCTCATTCCCTTTCCCCAAATTCTGCTTAACCACTGAGCTTTTTACCATCTGCACAGATTTGCTTTTGTTTGAGCAGAACACAAAAATATTTTGCTGAGAATATTTCACTGTGTGGATATACCGCAGTTTTGTTGTTGTTGTTGTTGTTTTGAGACAGGGTCTCGCTTTGTGGTTCAGGCTGGCCCTGAGCTCAGCCTCCAACTCACATCACAACAATCCTCCTGCCTCTGCCTCCCGAGTGCTGGGATGACAGGCGTGAGCCACCACGGCCAACATTGTGGTATGTGGTACTGATTGCTGCTGGGCATGAGTCTCCACACCCAGGATGGTATGTGGTTACCAGGGAATCCAACCTGGGCCCTTGTGCTTGCAAGACAGGCGCCGGAACCACTGAGCTAACTCCCTGGCCCTGCAGGTTTGTCTATCCATCACCAATTAATGATGGAAATTTGGATGTCCACCTTTCAGTTAATATGAATAATGTTGTTCTGTATGCTCATGTAACAGTATTTGCACAAAAACATGCTTTCAGTCCCCTTGGTCTGTCCTAAGAGTGGACTGGCTCATTTCTGGGGCCTCCATGTTTCAATTCTCCGAAGCTATTTGACAAAGCAGCTGTAGTAGACTGCGCTCCCATCAGCAGGGTACAGCTGTTCTGTTTCATTCACATCTTCTCCAGAACTTGTTTATTTATTTTGCTCAATAGCAGCAGAGTAGATTTTCCTCTCAAGTCCACATGAAACATTTTCCAAATATACTAATTCAAAAAATAAGCCTCAGAAGATTTCATAGAATCATAGTATGTACGTGCTCTGGTCAGATGGAAGAGATAAGAAAAAAGAAGAAGTGGGAAACCGTAAGTACATGGAAAGTGAACTCTACCATCATACATAATGAAGAGGACTAGAAGGTACCACAAAAGATAAAAATAAGATGAATGAGAAAAACATGTGACATGAATTTAACTAGACTTAACAAGTACTTAGAAAAAATTATGCTCTAAATGCTAACATTAAAAACAGTCCAAAATTAATAAGTAACTTCCAACCTGAAAATGTGGGAAACTGTCATAAGCAAAAAACAAAGTACCTTAAAAACTAAGAGCCTGTTTCTCCTCAGAAACCTTGGAGTTGAACAAGTGGTAGATTAAGACATTCATATCGTGGAAAGGAAAAGAAATATATATCAAATAAGGTTTTATATTAATAAAAATAGTTCTTCAAAATTGATATGCCAAAAAATTGAGATAAGTAAAATCTGAGGCAATTTGTATGATCAGACCTTCCCCGTAAGGAATGCCAAAGGGTTCAGGCTAAAATTAAAGGAAAGAAGAAATCGTGGTTCAGATCTAAAATACTTCCCAAACGTCTCAAGCTTTCAAAGGGTGAGTGGATCAAGGAGGCACTGTAATCATCAGGGAATTGGTCAACCGTTGAGTTCACAGCTGAGTGTGCTGTCAGGAGGCAGGTAACTGAGGACATGCCCGTGGAGGTACATGTTTACTTGGCTCGTCCCTATCTCTCTGCTTCCTAAGGGTTGTGGGTTGGGCAGCTTTCTTCTGCCAGACCGATCTGGCATGCAATTTCTATATTGAGGCTAGCTTACCAGGGACTGCACCCTCTGCAATCATGAACCAAATAAAACAGTGCTCTCTAAATTATAGATGCGGGGGATATTTTCCCAGAAATAATATCAATACAGAAGAAAAGAACATAATATTAAAGACATGTAAAATGGAAAAGAATTTCAATTTCTCCGTAGATGATAGGATCTGATATATAGTAAGTCTGTCAAAACCACTAAAAAATTACATAGCATTAAGGTCAGGAAAGTAGCAAAAGACAAGATTCAACATTAATTGTATATCTGGATTATGATAATGAAAAAACTGAAATTTACACCAAGAAAACATAAAGCACATAATTTTTATTGAGTATGTTAGTATTCTGTAACAAAGTATCAAAAACTGGGTGGCTAGAATAACATGAACTTATACTCTCACAGTTATACAAGTTAAAAGTTCGTAGTTAAGATGTTGACAGGTACCTACTCCCACCAGACCTAAAAAGGAGACTCTTTTGTAGCTTCTAGTAAGGGATACAAATTCTTGACCTCCTCTGCACTAAAGACTCACCATTCTCATTTCTGGACTTTTCCTCTACTTATAAAGACAGCAGCTACAATAGAGCTAGTACATTCTAATGATCTCATCTGAACTCTATTTGCAAAGGTCATATTGCCTAAGTTCACATTCACAGATAATACAGCATATCTTTTTGGAGGAAAATGGTCAAATGAGAACAACCATAAGATTAAAGATCTAAGGGATAAATTTAGCAAATAAAGTGAAAAATTATACTCTGTAGACTAGAAACACTTTGAAAGAAAGAAAGAAAAGATATTCCTTGTTCATGATTTGGAAGTCTTAATATTCTTATGATGGCAATCTTACAACCAATAATATAAAGACAATTCAGTTAAAATGGATAAATAATACAAATAGATATTTCTCTAAAGAAGATACAGAAATGGATGGGGCTGGGGATATAGCTCAGTGGTTCCGGCATCTGTGTTGCAAGCACAAGGACCCAGGTTTGATCCCCGGTAACCACATACCATACTGGGCGTGGAGACTCACCCCAGCAGCAATCAGTACCACATACCACAATTCCGGGCGTGGTGGCTCACGCCTGTAATCCCAGCACTTGGGAGGCAGAGGCAGGAGGATTGCTGTGATGTGAGTTGGAGGCTGAGCTCGGGGCCAGCCTGAACCACAAAGCGAGACCCTGTCTCAAAAAAAAAAAAAAAAAAAAAAAAGAAAAAAAGAAAAGAAGATACAGAAATGGAAAAGAAAATGTTCAGAATCATTAGCCATCAGGGAAACTTAACTCAATACTACCCTGACATAAATTTCACAACCACTAGGATGTCTATAATAAAAAACATAGATATAACAAGTGAAGGAAAAGACGTGAATGAAATGGAGCTCTCATACCCTGCCAATGAGCAGGTAAAGTGATACAGATGCTCTGATACTCTCTGACAGTTCCTGAAAATATTCTACCAAGAGTCTTCAGGTAAACCAGCAAACACGCTCATCCAAGTATCTGTGTATGAACATTCATGGCAGCATTGTTAATAAGGACTGAAAGGGGTAAGCTGCATAAATGTCCACCAACCAGTGAGTGATACATAAAATTGCTCTATCTGTGCAAAGAATAAACTGCAGTACATCCATACAAAGACTATTATTTAGTGATAAAAAGGGAATCCTACAATGGATGAACCTTGAAAACATGAGAAATGAAAGAAAGCAGCCAAAAAGACTATATTTTGAGTTTTTTATTTGCATAAAATGTCAGATGAGGCAAATCTATGCAGAATGAGGCTATGCTGGTGGTTGCCTCTCGCTGTTGTGGGGTAAAATGGACAGTGGCTTCTCATGAGTTAAGGGTTTCTTTCCAGTGTGATGAAAATGTCCTAAAATTGACTGCAGTCATAGCTACATAATGATGTGAAATTTGAGTGGTATAGATCAGTGCTTACCTAGCACACAAAGACTCAATACTCACTACCACAAAACAACAACGATTATAAGACAAAATTTTACTCTGTCAGCATCTTATGAAATGTTGCATGCCTTCTAATCAGCACTGGTATTTTTACTGTCATCTTCAACTGCTGTTTCTCATTTGTCAACTGATGCTTAACTCAAATACTTTCATTTTTATCAGTATATGTTTGCAATACACACTCTACACTTTTGTGTTGAATTGGTGCCTGTACATAGTGCTTCTTAAATAGTGACAAAAGTATGCATGTATATAAGGACAATTAACTGCCTGAAGATAATGGATCCTAAAAAAGAAAAAAACACATGCAGGAGTCTCGTTAGGAGTCGGAGGAGGAGTTAGGAGAGAGAGTAGTAAGAGGGTTTTAGACAGGTGGTAACAGAGAAGGAAAAAGATGGCATAATTGTAGAGTTAGGTGGCTGGTTAAAAACAGGCTGCAAAGGGAAAGATTGGAACCCAGCTTCCTGGCTCACGTAAGAATTATATATTGTCCTTCCCTATGAGTTCCATACAAGAAATTATTTCTGTGAGAAAATGTGGCTACAAAGACCTTCTCATGCCCAAAGCCAGTGACACTATATCACAGAATAGGTGGCAGCATCATTTTATTTGTAAGCCAGAACTCTAGCAAAATGAAATATATATGGGCCTTTGAAGCAAAGCATCCATTTAAAACTTTTAATTCATTAGCATAAGATGTTGGGAGTATTATTTAAATTTTCTGAGTCTCACCCATGAAATTTATAAGATTGGTATCTATGTAGATTAAGTTAGATAACGCATATACAGTAAAAATGTAAACCTGAGACCACAACTGCATTTTACATAATCCCTGGTTCTCTGCCGCATGAATTTTCTCTCCCATTTAAAGACACATATCAATAAATGAAGGAAGGAGAAAGAAAGCAAAGCAAAAAAGAAAAATACAATGATTTTGAGTTTCGAAGCTGGTCCTTAAAATTCACGGTGGGCATAGGTTACGTTGTTCTTTGATGCACAGGTTGCGGTTTACTGGAGCTGAGTACTATAGAGCTCACAAAATTTAATCCAAGAAGACAATTGAGATGAGTTTAAAGACATATGAAACTTAACTGCTCTGTTGATTCCCCTGATCATTACAAACTAGTTTTCCTGGGATGGATGAAAGTGAGTTTGAGAGAGAGAAAAGAAAAATATTTCTTCTAGGGCTATAATTAAGGGAGATATTTGTCAAAGACATCTGGGGAAACCTGTTTCCGGTTGCCTAAATGAAGCCTAAAAAGATAGAAAACTCATGGAACACTCTCCCACTTAAAGAAAAGTCTGTCCAGGATGTTAGCACTCACTTGTAATCTTAGAATTCAGGAGGCTGAGGCAGAAGGATCCCTACAAGTTCAAGGCCAGCCTGGGTTACCTATTGAGTTCAAAGCCAGCCTGGACTACATAGCGAGACTCCCATCTCAAGAAAAATTTTGCTACAGTTAAATTTAAACATTTTAAACAATTCTGTCCTATATGATCCCTCAGCCAGGAAGTATGGAAAACATAGTAAATGGACACAAGGGTATAAAGTGTTATGAAAAATATATGAGTATTTAAATTTTAAAAACACATGACAGTGAAAGACAGATTGTCGTTAACCTCCCCCAAAATATTCCTTAACTTCTTGCCACTTTCTGAAGCAGTTCTGGAAGTCGCCTTTCAGGAGTACCTTGAGTTGTGGTGTCTTGGGTGCCTAAGTGTTCTGAGTTAATTCATAACACTGATCTTTATGGTTCTTTTGACTTTGGGAAAGAGTTGGAATTTGCACAATGTGAGATCTGATGGAGAAAGTAGACAAGGACACATTGCAGTATTGTTATGAGCCTGCCTTTCCACTGACGGGCACTCTGGAACAGCATTCACTGCATTGTTTTTTATTGAAATCTTTATTGGTACATTACAAATACACATCATGATTACACTCAACAATGAGAATTTGTACCAGTATATGACACAACTCAATTTTCATTTTTTCCCATAGCCCTACCCACCCTACCACCCCCACGCTATATATATAAACTTTGTTTCCTCTCTTTTGTTATAATCGCATTATTTTTTCCCCTAGACCCCATTTTGCTTTGAGTATTTTCTATTTCACAACATAAAACATACATTCTAGAACTCATTTACATCTTTATTTTCTCATACCAGAGAAAAGATGCGACATTTTTAATCATACTTCCTAAAGACATTGATGAGTCTTCCAGAACTACCTCAGAAAGTGGCAAGAAAAATGGAACAAGTGTGTTTAAAGCAAGAGGGAGGGTTTTGAGATAGACTAATGTGCTTTAAACTGTAAATTTTTATATAAATGTTCACCATATATTTCAATCATTCCTTGTACTATGCTAGAAGAAACAGACTTACACAGGAGCAACAAAGATGAATCCTACAAATGGAACTTGGAGAAAAAACAGAAAGTAGAGTGAGACCTACAACATGTTTATAGACTACTCATCTGCTTCATCCATAATTATCAGACCTTTGCAAGCTCTTTGATCATTAGAATCCATCCATCTGTTCCTTAAGCAGATATTTAATTCCTCATTATGTATCAGCCCAGAGGCTCCGTGCAGGATACATGATGTTGCATGAGACATAAACTCTACCTTCAAGAAGCTTAAAATCTAGAAGAGGCAGCGGAGCAAACAGGTGCCCACAGTCCAGTGGAGCAGTTGTTAGTGTATGCAAACTCTTTTTCTTGCCCTTTTCATCTTTCCACATGATGTGTCAGCTTCATAACCAAACACAGGCAAAGATCCACTCAGGAGTCACTACGTATGTGCCTAGAACTCCAAATGACTATAATGGATTCCAAGAAGGTCAACGAAGTGAGCAGAGCCTTATACATTATCTTTCGGACAGCTGAAACTCATTAGTTTTCTCTAGCAGTCCCATGAAATACATCCTCCACCAAACACGAACAACAGGAGGTCCTGACCTTAGGCAGAAAGCAGACAACCAAATGTCCTGTATGTTATCCATGTGTGGTATTCACTACGACAACAAGAACCACTTCAAAAAATAATATGTGGCATTTGATAAAATAAAAGGTGCTGGAGGGAAGAGACCATTAGTTCAGTGAAATTAAATCCAGCTGTGCTGTGAAAAGCTCAGGCCAGGGTATCTGTAAATCGCTTTTCCCTGCCCTGCATATTACAGCAATCTACGACAGATCACAAGAGTAGGGCCAAAAGCCATATGTTCAGCATCATGTGGACGGCATCTGGTATATTTTAAGATACAACTAAAAACGTTGAAAACATAATAAAACAACTGTCATTCACTTAATGCTTATGCTTATATGTTAACTCATGAATAGTTTTATGACAAATAAACAGTCGTGTGAAGCCTCAGTGTGGTCACCTTCTTTATGCACCTCTTTCCTTGGTGAGTTACACTTTTGTCTCTCTTGATGTTATATGTGTGTCCAGGAGAGTTGTGTGTATGCATGTGTGTGCACATGCTACTGTTGGTGAAACACTGCTACATAAGCAGAAACTATCTTTCAAGGTGGGTTCAGCCAAGTATTCTCCAAGGTAATAAATATTATTTACACTCAGTTCTGTTTACCAGGTCAGTCGAGGTCTAGCTAGTATGTTTTCCACTGTGCAGAACTTGGGCTCCCCATTAGAGTCGGACACGAGCCGCACTCAGCCAGGAGTGGCACCGCTGGCCCTTCTGACTGCACTGTATATCGGACCCAGTCCACCCTCAGGTGCGGAAACTAGCCGAGGCATTTTGACATTACAGCAGTCTCTCCCCTAAATTACTCTACCACTCCTCTTTTCTCTACCTTAAGATATTTGTCATCTACCTCTTCATATTGGCAAAGCTAGAAACATTTATTCTTTCCTCTTTATGTATCTGTCATGCTTTGCCTATAAAGTAATTCTAAAATTTGAGAATGAATTTTATATCATTATAACTTTGCAAATGTTATTTATTATACAGCCCACAAAGTACTTTAGTGTGCTTTATATTTACTTTCTGTGCATCATGTTTATTTTTCTTGGAACATCCAACTGTGTTTTTAAACACTTTTTGTCTCTACTTCATATTCTTCAAACTTTTCCATTCATTACGTTATTTCACTTTTTCCCTATGTCTTTCTATCATGGTATGATATAGTTTTGGCTGGGGATTTAACTCAGTGGTTCCCATACCTGTCTTACAAGTGCGAGGTCCTGAGGTTGATCCCCAGTAAACACATACACAATGCTGGACGTGATGACTCATACCCAGCAGCAATCAGTACCACACACCACAGTGCCAGGCACAGTGGCTCACACCTGTAATCCCAGCACTCGGGAGGCAGAGGCAGAAGGATTGCTGTGAGTTTGAGGCCCACATTGGCTACAGAATGAGCTCAGAGCCAGCCTGAACTACAAAGCAAGAACCTGTCTCAAAAAAAATAAATAAATAAAGCAAAAAAATAAAATATAGTTTTTACAAGCCTTCAAGGAGTGGCCTGAATAAATCAGATATGCATATGTATATATATTTATATTACTTGAAATATTACCTAAAAACAAAAATAGTTGAATATACCTCCACTAAAATTGTGTGACTACCCATAAATTATAAGATATATATAATTAATGTATTGCATGCAATGTTTTTAATTTGTGAAAAGTCACACATTTATAAACATACACACTGTGGAATCATTCCATCTAACTCCTGTGCATCTTAGTTCTATCCTCTGTGATACAGAGGTACAAATAACATTCACCTCATAACGCTGTTGTGAAAATCAATTTAAATCCTGACTATATATAAAACACCTGGAAATATGAAGTCATTTTTATTTTCTGAATGAGCTACAGTAATATAATATTTATAATTTTAATTATAATTTATAAATTTAAAATCAGAAACAAAAATATTTCTGTTAGTTGAGGCAAATCTAGAATGACCATGATAGTAATGACATTGATACTATAATATTAGTAATTTTTAGAATCTTGCTTAATATAACTCATTAACAAATAATCTAAATTTATCCTTTAATAAGTACACTCAAGCAATCAAATTCTCCTTTTAGACAAGCAAGACCCCTGGGCGGGGTGGTTCGCAGAGAAGTCTGTCTGTTTTCAAGCTGGGCTCTTGCTAAGCTGTTTCGAGTGTGGCCACAGAAAGAAGCAAGAGCCAGAGCCCTGGGAGTTCCAGTGGAACCCCCTTCCAGGGAGGAGGAGCACGTGACAGTGCCGGGCACGTGTTGGGTGGTATCAGATGAAGCTCTGTGAGAAAATGCCAGATCTAACACTTGATTGAGTGCTGCCAGAAGACATCATTAATGAGAAGAGCGAAGCAATAGCAAAAGTTGGGAGAGCAGTCAGGAGCGGTCAGCAGTTGGGGAGGCTGGACAACTCCTACTGCACCGACTCCAAGGAGCCCTGATGGAGCTGCTGCCAATGAAAGAGCCTCGGGAGGCGGTTACGTCGGGTGCGGCAGTCAGAACCGGACACAGCAGAAATGCCCGGGTCAGCTCTTAGAATGCGCTTGCTTAAGTAATTTTAATTTTGTGATATTTGGGGGAAATGGGTGTCAGAAACACTGGACACTCTGCTATTTTCGGCCATTTTGGTAAAGCCAGATGTTTGTAAGCCTGTGAGCCAAAAGACACACGAAGGAGGCCAATTTAGGATAGTCTACATATTGAAAAGTTACAAATCAAAGTAGCCAGCTCCTAAATAAAATAAATTTTACCTCCTGCTTTGACAAATGTAATTTCATAATGGAAAGATAAATAATGTAAAGCTATAATTTTTAATACAACTAAAAGCAAAACCTTAGAGACAACTGAATTTAATAAGTATTATATTTAAAATAACTTTTTTTTACCATTATTTCAGTGAAATCATGTATTTATTACCTTAATATAACAACATTTTCAGTCTGTACTATTTATAAAGGAATAATTTAAGATTTTAAAATCAAATATATGAAGATATTTTAATACAAATATTGGGATAATTTCAAATATTAAAAGTATTTTATGTGCATATAAAGCCCCAAAAACATTTATATAAAATGCTTAACAATGACCGTTAGTAGCTAAGGGCAGGAATAAATTATAGTTGATGTGGAAATTTTATATAGAATTTAATAATTGTAAAATTTTATTTTACTAAGAATTTAATGAAACTCATTAATTATTTTTTAAGTGAAACTATTAGTCATTCTATCATTCAGTATCCATCTAGTTATCAGCTGATACCATGTTTTAGGCACATTACATATGTCCAACACAAAAGCAAAATATGAATTGTTAAATATTCCCAAATTCAAAAAAGTTTTCAACTGCCTCGTGCAACTAGTATAGATGCTATATACTTTGTGAGTACTTTGGGAATCAAACATTTAAAAATAAGTTAACAAAAAGGATGTCAAGCAATTCTAATAAATGAAACTGCAGACAATAATTTGTTGCATTCATGTTAAGAAAAATTTGGCAGTCTGATTATTGAGTGCTCCTCCCGCTGAAATTTTGTGCACACTGTGAAGCAGTATACATCTCCAAAGAACAAGAGCACAGCTCACAAATATTCACCACATGCAGACACTACCAGCTTTTGTTTCAGAAATACAGGGAAAACAGAAAGGCCTTCCCCTGGGGCCTGTACAATGCCAGCCTTGGTGTGGGTGCTGCTGCTTCATTGCTCTGGTTCACCCCACTGTGAACAAAGGTGGCCATGGATACTTTAATGACTGTGCATGTTGGGCGTAAGTATCCCTGGCTAGCAAAATCAAAATGTACATCAGCCCTGAGTAGGGGCCCCTCTGCCTAGTGCTACAAAGGGTACTTCCAGGGTCAGAATTGCCACGCAGAGTACAGTGCACCAAAGGGGAAATACTGCTGTTGTTAAAGGGAATTAAATGATACCTATTCAGGCACGGTAGGAAGGCTTCGTCTGGGACCTTCCGGATAGGCACGGGACCGTGGAATGGGACGTTAAGCATGGAAGAGGGACTGAGGTAAGAGAGGTACTGGGTGAAACGCCCTACACGGTTCTTACTGCAGACAGGTCAGCTGCTAGTGTCTGCAGGATGACAGGATGAGAAATCCAACTAGTGTGGCCAGGCGTCGAGGCAGAGTGCTCACAGGCTGACTTGACAGTGTGCTGCACTTTACAGGGAAGAGACTGTACTTTACAAGGAAGTGCACAGGGCGGCCTAGAACATGGTGGGAAGGTCTCATTAAAATCTCTCACAACTATCCGTGAGGCAGTTTCCTATTACTTCAGGACAAGTAAACAAGATTAAATCAGTAAAAAGTGAAAAGTTGATACATATAACACACATTACATTGTAAATCCTGTGATGCAGGTATAATGGCTTGGAGACTGCCATAATTCCTGATTACTTGGTTACAATGGGGTTTTACTAACTATTTATGAAATAGATTTAAAAACATAGTGTGTTAAGGCCTGCCACGCCTTATGTGCTGAGCCCAAGTTAAGACAGAGCATGCTTCCCACTCACAGCCTCACACACACACCTGGCAAGGTTCACACACACAGGAGGGTTCAGCGGCTCTTTCACCAGTCCTTCCCATGCCTCTGCCGATGCCACCTGACGCTGAGGGAGCCCCTTGTGCAGTGGCCCGTCTAGAGCAGGGCCATACTCAGCCCCCCAGGTCATAACAGAGGTGAGCTTCAGGCTCAAGTCAGCTTTTAAGTCTCCACTGCTTCTAATGCAAGTCATGATCCGAAGACAGACTGGTCAATTTGGAAGGATATATTTCAGAACTGTGACTTACTCCAACTTCAACTGGACTCTGCCTCTTTTCTTGAACCTAAACTAACATAATACTGATACTAAGATGCAGTTAGTATTTCTCCGAGCAGAGTCTGTTCAGCCAGGAACATGAGGGGTTGAGGCACCACCCACACCAACTCAATCTGAACAGTGGGTCACTTCGGCCTAGGAATGAAATTAAGTTCATTTTATCCACTGCTGAGCCTGGATCAAAACCTTTAAATACACCTAAACTACACAGACTCATAAATACTTCATAAAAAAGAAAGGCAAATTAAAATTATTATGATAAAATAAAATACATTTTGGGGAAATTTCTTTAATAACTGCCAAATATTACAGTTTTTATGGAACTCTACTGTGACTTTTTTGAATTTTCTTTCTCCATAATAATCACCCTTGCCCAAACTTCCAGGCCAGGTTTTACATGAGACTGTCAATTCAGTGACAATGCTGAGTTTTTACCAGTTATGTGTAAATAATGTATTTGCACAACTGCAAATGATTTGCAACAAATGTGACTTACCAACTAATACTGAGCTTAGCACTGATAAAAATGACTAAAATCTTGGATGGGATTCAGACCACATTGGGTAGTATAAACCAGTGCAGGTTTCAAGGGGGGTTAGTTAGTAGTATAATAAAAGCATGTTAAAGTCAGCTAAAAGGCCAGTCTGACAGCACTGGAGACCAATCTCTCCTTTATTCCCAAAGCACATATAACATGGG
This sequence comes from Petromus typicus, assembly GCA_004026965.1. Classification (NCBI taxonomy): domain Eukaryota; kingdom Metazoa; phylum Chordata; class Mammalia; order Rodentia; family Petromuridae; genus Petromus; species Petromus typicus. The sequence continues at coordinate 46,995 of PVIR01002110.1, forward strand.
CTTCATGCTCAACTCTTAGTAAGACTTCTTCTAGCCCTATTCTAATAAACTTATCCATTCTCCATGAAGCAATATCTTATAAAAGGCAAAGAGTAATTCCATCTCAATTTTAAATCTAATCTTAATTTTTTCCAAGAAAAGAAATAATTGTTTCCTGGGACAATAAAAACCCCCACAGTGAGTGTCATATACTCCTTGTGGAGCTCCTTGAAGAACTGAGCTGTCTCCCGCTACATAATCCATGTCCTTTGTAGAGAGGCCTTGGTATAAGGCTGATGTCCCACTTCTATTTGTGCAGTGGATTTATTATGTAACATAACTAACTCTTCAGCATTAGCTTTTTTGGTAACTGACATGAGAACTCTAGACAGTAAAGCGTCATCTATTTGCAAAAGAAAAAAAACTGACAAACAATTCAATGTAACACAATGAAACACCTATTTCTTCCACATATAAGCTTTAGTTTCTATATATAATTTTATATACTAGCATGTATGCTACTAGCTAACCTTCTTTACTATGACTTGTTTACACATGACCATTTTCTATAAAGAATATGTTGTGAATTTCCTTTTTCTCTAAAGACTGTAGCTGTGGGAATTAAGAACAATATGTTCAAATTGTCACATAAACATCTCTGACAGTTTATGTTCTATGGATCTCACTGGGTGCACAGGGGTTTATCCTTCCCTGGATTTTAGGTTCATATTTTCGCATAAGATGAATTACTATTCCCTGTTTAATACACCCAATGTGCCCTGGGCAATATATCACAGAAAGAAAGAGTCCTCACACATTACAATCATATACCTCACCATCATAACTTCACTCTACCCAAGGACAAAGTGCTTATGGCCAGTAAGTTTACTGTGTCTTGTTGCTATCTGCAATGGGCAAAATAAAGTCAATACTAGAAAGAAACTCTAGGGAGATTTTAATTTTATAGCCCATACATGAAGCCATGGCCAAATGCAAAACTACTAAAATGAAGTTGGTGTGCCATGAATTTATGGCACTGTAACAATCACCTGGGAATTGCATGCAAACTGGAAAACACACAAGGGACCAATCATGTTCTTCAGCAGAAAAATTCTAAGTAAATAAATACATAGTTATATCTATTCACAGAAGCACTAGAAGCCGGCTGGCACACGCTCCAGCTGAAAAAAACACAAATAACCAGAAATAAAGGCAACTACCTTCCATACACATCTTCTCTTACCTACATTCTATCAGGTCAAAAAGTACAAGTATTTTGGTGGAAAACCTAAGTTTTTATTTTCTCTAAACCAAAGGGTGAGATGATTTGTAACACTCAAGCCTTTGAGTGTTGGGTCGTTGGACCCTAGTTAATTTGGAATTTGAAGGATGGGAGAGTTTCTGCTACTAATTTCATACCATTTCCTACACAAATGTTTACCTTGTCTTCCTGTGTAACTTGGGAAGAACCTTTGAGTATTGTGGGATTAGGAGCTCCCCTCTGTGCGCTATGCACAAAATTTTCTCCAGTTGTTGTATGAAGTAAATTGCTATGAAGGTTCTCTAAAGTTCTGTTTGACTTGTATTTGGAATAGTCTTTTTATATCATTTGCTCTTCGATAGAAACAGAAACTGGACTTTTGGGACACATTTTGTATGTTTGGAGGGTGCTCTCAAAGTCAATGCTGTGTTAGCATGTGGTCTGTTAGAGTACATTTTTTTAAATTGGTTTTTTGGGGGTTTTCTGAGACAGGGTCTCACTTTTTGTAGTTCAGGCTGGCCCTGAGCTCAGCGTTGAACTCCCAGCAATCCTCGTGCCTCTTTATCCCAAGTGCTGGGATTACAAGCATGAGCCAACACACCCAGCACTGTGGTATATGGTTCTGATTGCTGGTGGGCATGAATCTCCATGCCCAGCATTGTGGTATGTGGTTACCTGGATGAACCTGGGCCCTTGCACTTGCAAGGCAGGCACTAGAACCACTGAGTTAAATCCCAGGACCCTAGAGTACATTTCTAACTCAGATAGCATGGTACTGGCCTGTCAACTGCAATACATATGTGTACTACAAAAATAAATTATTTAAGAGCCACAATTTAAAAATCAAGTAGTCAGTCATTCACTTGCCTGCTATTATTTTTTATCAAGGTCTAAAATTAAAGTTTTGAAATGTAACAACCCAAAGCTAGCTCAATTCTATACTGACTACCTCAACTTTTTCTTTCATAATAGAACAGGGAGAGGATAAATTGCTGAATGTATAAAGTGTAAACAGGTACCTGGGGAGTGCGTATTTTCAGAAAAGGATGTGCTCTAATTTGTGCCTCTGTCACCATCTGTACAGCTCCAGTTGCAAACAGCGGTCTAAAGTTGGTATCTCTTTTATATAGAAGTTATGTCAGGAACTCCCTTCTCCCCTTAGTTCATGCATCTTCCACTCTCCTCCATCTCAAAGGGGAAGACATTGCATTCTTGCGCTGGTTCTCTCTCTACACCCCAGAATCTACATAGAAGATTTAACCAATGATGTAACTGATGCACTACTGAGTTGTTGCACCTACAAAACTTGAAAAGTTGTGCACTTACAAGCTTAACTGTGCATGGAGGGGAACTCACCTTGTGGTCTCTGTGTCAGAATGAGAACCATTGCCAGGTCTTAGACATGAGGGAGGTGGGGCTGTGCCACCAGTACGAGGCGCTATGGAGCTCTGCCCTCTTTCCTTCACTACTGGCAGATCATTTACTCACCACGCAGAAGACTTTTCTGCTGCCAAATCCTAAGATGAAGGGGAAGTATTACATGACCTTCAGTTTGCCATTAGGAAAAATTTAAGTGCTACAATAATATAGTTAAAAACATGATTTGTGAAGCAGACATAGGCACAGGAACTCTGACAAGTGCGCATGCCTAGACCGGCCTCGTCTACTCTCTCTCTCCTAGCTGTCCCCAACCCTGTGCTGCTGACGCTCACTGTTCCAGTAGAACTCACCAGCTCCTGAGTTGCTACCTCTACACAGTAATGACTGGAACAAGAGAAGTTTCAACTAATGTAGCGACTTCACCAGGGAAGTCTTGTTAGAGGGACACAGATCAGAGACAGCTGGAATTTCAGGTCAGGAACAAGGTGGCCTTAAAAGATGCCCAGTAATTCTCTGGAGGAAGCGAGATGACTGGACAGTTTTCCATTCCATCCCAAGCGTGAGCAATGTGAAAGTTACTAAAAAGCTACAACTTTTCTCAGCTCTGCACAAAGCAACAGGCGCTACCACTTTATGTGGACTATAAAATCCTTTCTCTCACACATCGCTTTTAGTTCTAGTCATTTATTAATCTGTTTGTTCACTCATCCTCAACACCAAATGAGACTCAACACAGCCGAATTAAAATGGAGCTGGCATCACAGCTGGCTCCATCTGCAGGGCACTCTCTCTCCTTGGCAGCTTCTTTTTCATGAACCATTTTCAGTCCCTGTCATTGCCAGTCAAGGCTACGATATGAGTCTGCTCTGCAGGCACTTATCTGGAGAGTAGGTCATAGGATTCGTAATTCCATAGTCTGACTATATTAGAAAACATTGGCCTCTTCACATGCTTCCTCAGCAGAGAAAAGATTAGAAATACAGGTCTGTGAAAAAAAGCAAAATGAACTTTATCAGGCCTACATACAAAGGAAATGACAGGAAAATGGCCAAGAAGCCAAAATGAGGAGGTAAAGTAGGAGAGCAGAGGAGGCCAAAGATGGAGGGGGTGATGAATCATGAGCCAAGATGGGCACGCGCCACCTGTCACACTACGTTGGCAAAAACAGCAGGAAGAACTGGAGATGGAGCGAATCTGAGCTGGGGGTGGGGGGCCGCTGGGGGATGAGGTGCGGGTCGCAGAGGCAGGGTGGGAGCACGGAGCACCACACATCTCCCCGACACCCCCCCCCACCTTATCCCTGTCACCTGCACACTGTGGACTATTGCAGCAGTGCCCTGGATTCTTTCTGACCTTTGCTGTGCTGTAGTTAATTTTCTCTCCGCAGAAATGATCCTCCATGACGTCACTGTTCTGAGCAAAACATGTTATCCTCTTTCCCATTCAGAAAAAATTCAAAGTTCTCTTAGAGCATTGGGGCCCACGTTATCAAGCCTAACTCACTTCTTCAGCAGGACACCATGAGGCTCTTCTTTCCTGATCTACCGACACTTTCATTTTCTTTTCAGTGTCTTTGTGCTTATTGTCCAAACACTATCTTGCCACATCTCAAGGCTGACTTCTCAAAGCGTAGACTGTAATGTCAATACTTCATTGACAGGGTCTAGCTCACTGGTGGAAACCAATAAATAATCTGCTGAATGAATGATTTAGTGAATGAAAGTCATAAAAACCTTGGCATAAAATTAACAGTTGAATGTGGGGAGAAAAGACTTAGCAGTGGAAATGTCATTTCTACAAGTAAGTAGGAGTGACCTGTAAAAAAAAAAAAAAAAAAAAAACTGACAAGTGTAAAAATAATGACAAAGTGTGAATGTGACAGGAATTTATGTTGTAATCTAATAAAGAACTTGAAAATTAATACACTCATAGTTCACTGATTTCCTTATATCCCTATTGAATGGCAAGTAACCAACAATGGAAGAAATGAACAATACAATTAATTATAAACATACCTAGAATTGTTATTTTTATTCCAAAGCAGAGGAAATTATGATTTTTTTTCTGTTCAAGACTTTTGTCTGATACACAGCCACTGTAAGACCAAGCCTTACTGACAGCTTTCGGTGCTCAGCTCAGTCTTGAGCTGCATGACCCACACTGACACAAACCACAACTCCATGAAGTTTAACTATCTGGAAAGCAAAACTCACAAGCCTATCTTTTATTATCTGTCCTATATTCAAATATTATGCTTGCAAGCTTTCTTCTTTGTCCAAACATGAAAAAAAAAAAAAGATCTGAGATTTGATAAAAATGAATGGAAAATTCTTCAAAATCAATTTTTTACCATTTTATTTCCAAACCCATTAAGGTTCAGTTTTAAAGAGCCCCTGGTCGGCAGTTCAAGATCATGCTCCCTGTAAGCACATCAGCCTGTACAAACATCTGCTTCGATACATTTTCATCACTCCTTTTCCACTAGTCAGAAGGTAGGAATATCAGGTCTGATGCCTATTAAGTTTTTATTTAATCATTAACCCCACGGCTGTTTCCTCGTCCGTACGTGTTCACATATGCTGCTCTTCTGACAAAGGATCCTGCAATTCTCCCTCATCCTTGCTGTCTCCTGTGTTGACTCAGAACAAAGCCCGGGCTAACGGTGAGCATGGGCTCTGACCCCACACCTGGACAATCTGTATCTTTAGAACACTCAGCACCCAAGGCCTTGACCCCTAATCCAGCGGTGAGTCTCCAGGGAGGGCTAGTGGAAGTGCCTCTGCTGTCCCCTTTCCCACTGCAGGAGGTGAAACTTCCTCACCTACCCTCTGTGATCAGGCCTTATCTGCAACTGCTGTGATAAGTAAATACAGTGATGGAGGCTGTTCTGAAGTCAGATCCAGGGCTTAAAAGTGCTAACACCCTGACTTCCTGCTTCTTGGAGACCATCCCATGATGGAAAAGGTCCTTCCCCCGGCACAGAGTGGCCCACGAGGGGGTCTGTGGGGTGAGATGTCACCAGGACACCCATGCCGGAGTCCTGAGGCCTTGGGGAGCTCAAGCTCTCCTGAACACCCCAGGCTACTTACCATCTGAGAACAGGAGAGGGACACTCAGGCAAAGTCCAGGAATTGCCCACATGAGCCACACATGACCCACAGGATCGGGAGAAGTAAAAAATTGCTACTGTCTTAAGCCATTACATTTTAGTGCAATGTTTTATGCAGCAAGAAATAACCAACATAGATATTCACATTAGGAGCACACATCAATCTCACTAGAGTGGCTTTAAATATTAGTAAGCTGTCCTGCATCTTCAGTTATTCTATTATTGTTTGAAGCTATACATGCCTTAAGTATGTCTTATTCCTTTCAAGCCCTTCCACCCTTAAAAGCATAGTACCCTAAAAGAAGTAGGTTGTGAAATAATATTACCATGCTAGAAACTTTTTCAGAGGCCCACCCAATTTCTTGTGGCTCTCAGAAGCTCTAGAGTAAACATAATTGTGTCATAAATTCTTTACTAAATATGAAGTCTTTGAGGACTATATCATTAACATCCCATAATCTGAAACATTATTTTAATATTAGATATATCCTGTATCGTACATGTGAAGCAGTTATTTAACCATAATAATACAAGAAAATAAAATTACTTTGAGTGTGCTTAAGAAAGCCAAGAACAAAAATGACCAGCTGCATCTAAAAATAAACTAACATTTAAAATTCCAAAAGCTATCTATGAAAAACCATCAGCCAGCATCATACTAAATGGTCAAAAATTGAAACCTTTCACACTAAAATCAGGAACAAGACAAGGATGTCCTCTCTCACCACTTCTGTTCAATATAGTTCTGGAAATATTAGCCACAGCAATTAGGCAAGAGAAAGAAATAAAAGGAATAAAGATTGGAAAAGAAGAAGTTAAATTGTCATTATTTGCTGATGACATAATATTCTATCTAGAGGATCCTAAAGACTCAATTAAAAAACTGCTGGACCTAACTGCCAAATTTAGTCGCGTAGCTGGATACAAGGTCAATGTTCAAAACTCAATAGCCTTTGTATACATAAACAGTAGACCCACTGAGATAGAAATTGGGGAATCAGTCCCTTTCACAATAGGACCCAAAAAAATAAAATATCTAGGAATCAATCTAACAAAGGAGGTGAAAGATCTCTACTCTGAAAACTACAGCACTCTTAAAAAGGAAACAAAATGATATCAAAAAATGGAAAAAGACATAACTTGCTCCTAGGTAGGAAGAACCAATATCGCCAGAATGGCTATACTCCCAAAACTACTATACAGATTCAATGCAATCCTGATTGAAATCCCAACAGTATATTTCACAGATCTTGAGAAAAAAAAATCCAAACTTTCATCTGGAACCACAAAAGACCTAGAATAGCAAAAACAATTCTAAGCAACAGGGACATGGTGGGGGATATTACAACCCCAAACCTGAAACTATATAAAGCCACTGTGATAAAAACTGCATGGTACTAGCAAGGTAATAGAACTTAGGATCAATGGAGCAGACTAGAAGATCCAGGAACTACTCCAGATACACTGAGACACCTCATCATTGACAAAGGAGCCAAAAGTCCTCAAGGGAGGGAAGATAGCCTCTTTAACAAATGTTGCTGGAAAAACTGGGCTTTAACTTGCCAAAGACTAAAGCTAGACCTAGCTCTTTCACTGTGTACCAAGCTAAAATCAAAGTGGATAAGAGACCTAAATATTAAAACAGACACTCTAAACCTGTTGCAAAACAAGTTAGGTAAAACTCTTGAAGACATTGGCTTAGGGAAAGACTTCTTGAACAAAACCTCTATAGCACAGGAATTGGTTGAAGAAATCAACAAATGGGACCTCATTCTTTTAAAAACCTTACGTACAGCAAAGGAATCCACCAACAGAGCAAAAAGACAACCAACAATGTGGAAAAAACTCTTTACCAGCTGTTCCTCAGACAAGGGGTTACTATCTAGAATATGTAAGAGCTCAAAAAAATCAGCCCACCCAAATTTAAAGACCCAATTCAAAAACAGGCATCTGAAATGAATAGATACTTTTCAGAGGAAGAGCAGCTAAGAAGTATATGAAGAAATGCTCAACTTCATTAGTCATTCGAGAGATGCAGATGAAAACAACACTGAGATTTCATCTCACTCCAAAGAATGGCTGCCATTTCAGAATTAGCCAGCAACAAATGTTGGCGAGGCTGTGGAGAAGAAGGAACCCTTCTCCACTGGTGGGAGTGTAGATTCGTACAACCCCCGTGGAGATCAGTTTGGAGATTCCTCAAAAAGCTAGGATTGGAGGTCCCATTTGATCCAGCCATCGCTCTGCTAGGTATATACACAAAAGAATTAAAAGGCTCATATCACAGTGACATATGTGCACCCATGTTTATAGCAGCTCAGTTTGTGATTGCTACATCTTGGAAATAACCCAAATGTCCATCAACTGGAGGCTGGATAAAATAGTTGTGGTTCTTCTACAGAATGGAGTATTACTCTCCCATAAAAAATGGTAAGTTTGAATCATGTATACTTAAATGCATGTACCTTGAGGACATTGTCATAAGTGACATACATAGGTCACAGATGTGTAAATATCGTATCTTTTCTCTGGTATGAGAAAATGAAGATGTAAATGAGTTCTAGACTTATATTTTATATATTGTGAAATAGAAAATACTCAAAGCGAAATAGAGTTAAAGGGAAAAACTAATGAGATTATAACAAAAATGAAAAGAAACACAGTGTATGTATATAGGGGGTGGGGGTGGTAGGGCTATGGGAAAAAATGAGAATTGAGTTCTGTCATATACTGGTACAAATTCTCATTGTTCAGTGCAATCATGATGTGTATATGTAATGTACCAATAAAGATTTCATTAAAAAAAATAAAATTCCAAAATGACGAGAAACATGTTATTATTTTATTTTATTACAAAAGAACAGAGTCTATATTATTATAACAGAACACTTAAGACTTAAATTATAAACTATGTAATGATTGCATTTCCAGAAAGGACACTTAGTAAGATTATTGTTGGTTATTTATACACTTCTTCATGGATTTTATCAGCTAGCCAGACATCTGAAGTTACTCTGAATCACTGGAAGCTTGTTCAAAAATATTTAAATAATTACATTCTTTCATGGCCTCATTCTTAAAACTGCCTGGAGTGTTTTGTCAACCCAAAGGTTTCATTTGCTTTCATGTGTTACACTTTGGGAAAAAAAGGTGATTCAGGTACATCTGATAATCTATCTGGTTACATATGTCTCTCGTTACAGAACTACCGTAAGTATCTCAGTCATCATTTAACTTTAGCTCTTACTTTCACCTGGGATCATGTGTGGTGTTAGAAAGCAATTGGGATAAAACGATACGCAATTTACAAAATAGAATTTGTTAGTTCGAGACTATAAACTTACAATGTGAATTTTGAACTTCAAGGATATTTAAAGACATTTTTATATTTATAAATTTGTTCTCAAAATGCATGCAAGTATTTCCTACATTTTCTTTTTGGAATCATCTGATTTTCCTAATGAGAAAGCAATGGGATCAGAGTAACAGCAACGAATGCACTGACATTAAAGTCTGAAAGAACTCCCACCCACTATGCTAGGGTTTTATTTATTTGGTGGTACCAGAGATTGAACTCACAATCTTGCTTGCAAGGCAGGTGACAGTGCCACTGAGCTGAGTCTTGAGGCCCTTACGCTAAGGTGCTCAATTTTACAGTTGCATGTATTTTCTGTAGAATGATTAAGTTCTATAAAATAACTTTTCTGTTGGAGGTGCATACTTAATGTCTACTTTTGCTTCCCCTAGTGGCAGAACCTTAATTTTGTCAGAAAAATAAAGTTCTTGGCCAAAAAACGCACATTCCCAGACTGCAGGACAGCTGGAGGTCACAAATTCAAATCAGTAACATGAAAACTCTTCCCTATATATACAGGCAAAGATCCTTTCCATTCTTTTTTCTTCTACTATATAATACAAAGGTGTTACCCACAGGTGCAGTGCTTATCATAAAACTATGAAAAAGGATATGCACAAAGATGAAAGGCTTCTTCCCTAATACCAAAAGACCCAATCGCCAAGACCCCAGTGAAATGGTGAAGTCACTGTCAAGTCCTACTCCATCCTTTCCCTCATTCTAAGTTGCTATTTGGACTTTTACAACTTACATCTTTACATTCCAAATGAATATAGGATCACGATCACAGTTTAAATAAGAATTATAATTTAGCAATTTCCATTTTCAACTGGTTAAAATTAAGTCAAAACCACTTAGACACTAAAGAAAACCACATAAACGTTTGTTCACCTAAATTGTCTCAGATCACATTACTCTTGATAACTTCAAGTCTTTTTTGTAATTAAAGACCTAGTGCAACAGGTCACAAATCACGTTTTTTGTCTGTTATTTCCTTACCAACTCCTAGTTACTTGAATAACCTCCAAGAAATCAATTTATTTATAAACAGCCCTAAAGTCCTTTATTACCTCCTGGATCCTACACTGTATTCAAATACCTAGAGTCTCAAGCCTCCCACCATGTGAAATTTTCTTTGGGACAGTCTCTTGAATTTTACTATACCCTTTATCCTAATGGTGAGTTACTCTCACAGTGGATACTTCTTCCTTGTCTTACTGTACATTTACTATGTTTCTTAACAATCTTCCACTCTACATTATTCTTCCCCACAAATTTTGAACTTGTTCCTTCCCACCTATCCACTCACCCAAATTATATCAAGACGTTCTGACCCAAATCTTTTACATTATATCACTGATTACTATGACTGTAAAGGATCCTTTCAGATTTCTTTTGCAAAAAAAATTAAGAAAATGCTACAGTAAATACACAGATAATTATAGGGTAAGTTTCTTAAGGGCAGGAATATTACCTATCTTTCATTCTACTTCCATGTTCAGCATACAGCAAGAGCTAACTAGGTATGCTTGACAAAATTAAAACTTAAGAAACTTCACAAGACACTCATAAGAGCCTTATTAGACCTTAACAGCACCTATACAAGTACAGTCCATTAAACTGTAAGAAATACTTAAAATCTAAATTCACCACAATATACAGATATCTCAGAAAAATGAGTTGCCAGCGGCAAACTTAGTAAGTTTGTGACAGTCTCAAAATAGAAAACTTAGTGATTTAACTTACAACAAAAATTTCAATATTTTCAAAAACACCTGAAAAATTTTGTGTTGAAAATTATATTTCATTAAATTCTCTACATATAATGCTAATGAAAGATATGTGTTGTCTGTATTTTGAGGAAGATATTTTTCAAAGTAAGCAGTAATTAAAACTTTAAAGAAAAAAATTTATTTTCAAAATCATTTCTAACAAGAGCTAATTAAATATAATTATACTGTACATGTCAGACTCTAAGATTTTTCTTACACGGTAAGTATAAGGAAAATTATAGCACACTTGGTCCTAACTTGATTTTCAAATGTCATTTTTAGTAGTTATAGTTTAACAACATAATCTTCACTTTAATTCTGATAGAGGTAAAGATAAATATTTTTCCTCTTCATTTAAATCTTGGCTACTTTAACTCTCAAATCTGAGATAAAATTTGATTTAAAAGCCCATTCAGAACAAACTGCTTAATCACAGGTCTGGTCTTCACAAGTGTCACTGCCAACAAAATAGGGAAAGAAATTTTAGTCTTAAAACATAAAAATGTTCTTTTTTATGTAATGTTTTGTGAATCAGAGACAGAGAAAAGAATAAAAGCAGATTATCTTCCCTTACCTTGTGGGTTGTTAAATTACTGAACTGAAAGCTTTAAAATAATATCCTTATATCACAAACACATATTTTTACACACAGATAATACTCATTACTTTTCTTTATAATGTGGTATCTTCACTAGGGTTTACTTTCATTTCAGTTCCTGAAAGCCCTTAAATCAATGTCATTTTAATGTCATTTGTCCCTCAGGATGTGCAACTTAAAAGAATTTGGCCAGATGGTCTGACTTCTTTTATAATGAGTCAGTAGTTCTGACTGAGCACTGTTCAGAACACTGAGCACTATCAGCAATTTGACATCAGATCTCAACTACTGTATTGTCATCTGCCTTGTTTTCATGAAAACTGCCTAGTTTTGATGTGTCTCTAAAACCAACCAGAAATTCCAAGAGAAACAAGAGATTTTTGTTTTTAAATGGACTATGAAAACAATTGCCTGAAGAAGTGCTGTCATTAATATCAGTGAAACAGGACTAAGCAGAGTGACTCAAGGATATGCCTTCATCTAAGAGGCCACCGTTTAGGTCCAGCTGATTGTGGCTATGTTATTATCAGTCTACAATTTTTCAAATGAAGCTGATATTAAACGAGTATGAAATTTAAGTTTTAAATGTAATTAGTTAATTTATTAAAAAGCAAAACTTTTAGTTAGCTTAAATAAAATTTACCTGCAAGCCAAATGTAGTACCTAGACTACTCGTTTATGGCCTCCGGCTCTTCCTCCCTACTACAGCCAGCCAGTTGATGAAATACCTACAATATGAGCACAAACCTGCTTCCTAAATTGGTCTATTCGCTGTCACAAACTCAATTTGCAAATCGTAAGTTCCCTCAGATCTGCCAGCAGTATCACAGACAGGGGTACAATTCACTCAAGCAGCAGAGGCCTTGGTGATTCTTGAGCCTACAATGAATTTTCAAATTGAGACTCAGCACACCTAGGCCTTTCTTCTTTCAAATTATATTTCCAGGTTAACTAGAAATATATCTATGAAGTAAAATTTAAGTGTAGTTTCCCAAACCATCACTTCATGAAAGAAATCTCTGAAACAGTTTTCGTCTTCCACCAGTTTCTCTTCTTCTATGCAGCTTTAAACAAATCAGGAAGAGTGATTCCAGTTTGAATCTGAGCCCTGAAAAGCTTGTTCTGAGGACAGTATTTTTAAAAGAAGAGTATAAGAGAATGGCAGGAAACTTTAAGGGGAGAGGTCGCAGGAAAAATAAATCCAAAAAAGATTTAAGACAGCAATAAGATGGCTTCTCATTTTTGTTTTTTCTTTCTTTATTTTGGTGGTAAGGATTAAACCCAAAGCAAGAACTCCATCCCCAAGCTGTATCCCCAGCCAGTCCTTTTTATTTCTACTCTTAGGTAAGATCTCACTATGTTGCCCAGGCTGACCTTGACTTGCAGTCTTAAGGGTTCAGCTTCCTATGCAGTTGAGATTACACGTGTGCATCACCATGCCTGGTTCATTCAGAGCTGTGCTCTCCTATAAATAAAGTTAAGCTCTTAGGAGGCTCAAAAGTGTTCCTGTCAATCAAATTGCAGTTGCTGAACTTAAGACAATATGAGTTAAGGTTCTGATATATTCAAATAATAAAACATTTTTCATGTTGGCTTTGTCAAAAAAGTACTTTTAATATTATTTTTTCTTTTAAAAACTAAAAGTAATTATAGCCTTAATTTTATATAGAGAGAACTGTAAACCTTATAAAATGTTCCATCTTCTATTTTTGAAGCAATGAAAAAAGACTGATATTAATTCTTTGAAAGTTTGGTAGAATTCACCCTTGAAGCTGAGGGTTTTTCCTGTTGAGAGATATCTGATTACTGACTCAGTTTCCTTATTTATAGTGTGCTCAGATTTTCTATTTCTTCATGCCTCACTTTCAATAGATTGCTTCTAGAATACCATACATTCTTCAAGGCTATTAGTTAACATGTAACTGTTTACAATAGTTCCTTATGAAGCCTGAATGAGTGGATTCTTTCTAGGGTCTGCAGTATTGGAATCCACCAGAAATGTGGGAAAGATAAAGAGTCACTACTAAGACATATTTTGTTTCCACACTTACATTTTTGTGTATGACTGCTTGTGGTCATTAACTGTGATATCAACTTAAGCAAGAAACATCTAACAATCGGGTTTCACAGAGTTCTGCGTATGTACCTAGAATTGACGACATGTCTTCTTTCTTCGGAAATTAAATTCATTACACATGTATAGCTAAATCTAATCCTACAAACAATTCTGAAAAGTACATTTCCCCAAGTTATTTAATACAGTGAGACTTTATTTTTGATACTGAAAATATTTGCAATAGCAACAAAACAGAAATAAAATGAGAAATTTAATATGAACTAAGGACAATTTAATATGAACAAAATATAATGGCTAAAAAGAAAGTACTATGTATTACTTGAGATATTTCAATGGCAGCAAAACAAAACAAAAAAATAATACAAATACATGCATTCTTCATCCTGCCAATATTTTAATTATCCACAACATGAATTAATATGTAAAAAGTGCTTTTATAACATGTTACCCTAAAATAAACCATCACGTAGTTTTCAAGATCATGCTCTTTGACTTCTAACCTCTGCTCTTCTTTAAAATTACCTGTGGGGCAGAATAAAATCATATTACACCAAAGGAAAATAAAACAATTTATCAACATAAAGTTAAACACACTTATGAATATAACATCTAAATACATAAAGGCCAATTTGAAAGGAATCCTTTGCCTTGTAAATGATTTAAATTTTCTCTAAATTAAGATTCTTCTCAGGCCAGAAATTTAGCTCAGTGGTTCCAGTGTTTGCCTTGCAAGCACAGAGGCAGGGGTTTGATCCCAGGAAACCACAAAAAACAACGCCGGGCGGGTGACTCACATCCTCCAGCAATCAGTACCACATACCACAGTGCCAGACATGGTAGCTCACGCCTATAATCCTAGTACTTGGGAGGCAGAAGCAGGAAGACTGCTGAGTTCAAGGCTGTGTTTAGGACCAGCCTGAGCTATAAAGGGAGACCTTGTCTCAAAAAACTAAAAGATAAATAAATTTGAAAAATAAAATAAGATTCTTCTATGACTATTAAAAATACCTAGAATCTCATAACCTGATTATAGTCATCTCCACTCATTAATCTGTTCAACTGAAATTCAAAAGTATCCAGATTAATGGTTTTAAACTTGAGGACTTTAGACAGTTAAAGAATATTCTAAAACCCAAAAACCTTACTAGGATTATACAGTAGTGTAAACCCACTGCAACATGAAAGCACTCATATCCAGGCTACAATTACATCAACTAAAAAGCAAGACTGTTCATCTTTTGCTAGATACCTGATTAAATAGTCACTTTTCCAAACATACAACTGGTGGCAGAAACTAAGAAAAAAGGGGATCTTTTATTGTAAATAGGGGCAGAGAACCAGCCTAAAATATCTCCAAACTTTTAAAAATAACTTAGCTGTTATTTTAGGTAAAAACACAACTCAAATTTATTATAAACAGATCCTAAATTTAAAACATATATATATTCTTTATGATCTTAATCCTTATTTGATTTTCAGGAAAAAACACTTGTTTTGATTTTACTATTTACAATGTTTATAATTACAAGAGAATTTAAAAGGGCCTAACAATTGCCAGGGCACAACCACTCTATGCTTCCTACACATGGGAATGAGTAGGTCTATCACCTATGCCAGTACTTCACTGTCCTGCAAGATATTACTACAAGTACTGCAAAAAACAGTGTTACAGGGAGTGCTGAGAGAAAAAAAAAAAAAAAAAAAAAAAAAACAGTCTCTCTGCAATTTATCATACCCCAAACGGAATACAGCAGCTGAATGGGGGGGCGGGGTTCGGGAGGAGTAGGTCCTCAAGATCCAAAAGATCTGAGGCAAGAATTGAAGAGAATGCAAAGGAAAACTTTAACAAAAAGGACCAAGTCCCCTATCCCCAAGCTGAGACCCAGTAGGGTAATCTGCCAAACTTATAGGCCACTGGTGACTTTTCATGACTCCCACACTCCACAGAGAAATAGGCTAGTGGAGTGGAACAGTGGTTACACTGGATGGCAGCAGCTGCTTCTTTCAACATTTAAAAATTGGTTCTGGACAGAGGATCTGCACCAGTCAAGTAAGGAAGCTCTGCCCATGACCTCAAGGCACCCCAAAGACTCGTGGACCAGGGCTAGGGCTGCATCAAAAAGGTTCTGAGTCTGCTCTGACAGGACAGCCAGTCACAGAATCACTATACCATGTCCCTACAGTTCCAGCTTCTTGTCATCTGGATCATTGTATTGCATTCTCAATGTTCCTGCTCCCTGTCTGCCATACTGAAAAAACAGCCACTGAGAAAGTGAAAAAGACCTATAGATCACAACCATCATTGAGTTTCTGGGGCTAGTGCCACCCATAGGACCCTGGACTCACTTTGGGGGAAAGGTGGCTATACTTTCAGCTGAACTCAGGCAGCAACTGTAGCCAGAAGCCAGACTGTTCTATAGTGGACTGCGGCTATTTCTCTGTGACTAGTTAACTCCAATCTGCATGCTATTGCCCATATTGTCTACAGGAGACAGCAGGTCCATGCCTTTAAGGGCCTTTTGGTATTGTTTTTTGTTTGTTTGTTTGTTTGCTATTATTGTTGTATCTTTCTTTTTTCTTTTTTTCCTTTTCTATTTTTTTCATTTTTCTTTATCTATTTTTTACCCTCTCTTTTATTCTTCATTATTCTACTCTTTTGTTGTCTGAGTTCATCCAATTTCAGGTATTTTCTTCTCAGCTGCTCTTATTTTCCCAGGAGAGGGAATATAGTTTCCTAATCAACTGTTGTTACAGGATACCCCTATTCTTTTGATTCTTCATTTTCTCTTCCTCAGTTCCCTGAAATGTCTGTACTGTGATACTCCCTACTCTCCCTTCCTTCTGTACAATTATAGAAATATGAATACAGTTTCTAGTTGCCCTACTGCTATTAGTCAGTTCTATTTTGAATTTGTCCTTTCTGTGTCTTTTGTCCTCTAGCTTCTACTAGCCTCCCAGGGTTGTATGATCTCTATTTGCTTTCTAACTCTATCTCTAATCTCTCCCTTTCTTTCTCCTTCTCTCTCTCTCAACCCCACCCCCAACAGCCTGATGACACTTTATGGCCAAAGGGTGATGCTGATATACTGAAGGGCCTGAATGTCGTAAGCATATTTGTGGTTACTTCTAAATCTGGGCATATGGTCAAAGATGTAACTCATTTGGTTAAAGGTATCAGAATAGTGATTGTCAGTTAGTCAGTTCCTGTGCTGTGTTTGATACTACTGATGATACTGAATGTATTATTTCAATCAAAATGATGGCTGTTTTGTTTAAGTAGCTTTCATGTTGTGCCAGAACTGAGATTGTTTAAAGGGGCATTGCAGACTCAAGGAGAAAAACCCAGAAAGTAACCACCTATATCCTAAGGGTTAGGAGGAAAGAGACTTGCAACAAACACTGTCCAGATAGTAGGCCAGGATTTAAACCAAAAATATCAACAATGAAAGAAACAGAAATGAAAAAAAATTCAAAAGCCATGCTAAAGATGATTCTTACAAGACAAGCCAGTGAAAACGGAAATACAGCAAACTGAATCTCAATCACCAGCAGTCTTAGAGAGGGCAACAAAAGAAGATCTAATAAAGTGGAAATCAGAAATAATCTTTAAGATAAAAACAGAGATACTGTCCATAGTGAAAGGTATGATTAGTAACACTAAAGAGGTTAAAAGCATAATAGAATCTCAGATTATAAAAGTAGTGGAATCTGTTAGAGCTTCAAACATATTTCCAAAAGATTAAAATCTCCAACAAAAGTTCGTTAAACAGGATCAATGAATGTGATGACCACCAACTTTCAGACCTAGAAGACAGGATTGCAGCCAATGAACAGGAAAGCAATACTTTATACAAAATGGCAAGGGACTGTGAGAAATCAATCCAGCAGCTCCTGGATGATATAAAGAATGACATAAGACTGGAGTGAGAAGGCAAGAAACAGTGCAAAAGATATTTTTTTAAAAAAAAATATTTACAGATATAATAGCAGAAAACTTCACAGAAAGACTTTGACATACAGATAAATAAGGCAACAAGACTCAAGTGGCTGTGATATAAAATCTATACTTGGGCATATAATTACTAAGTTCCCAGATATGCAACAGAAAAAATATTCAAAGCAATTATAGCAAAGACACAAACTCCATATAACTGAAAGCCCATAAGAATCACAGCAGACTTTTCAGTGCAAATACCCAAGTCTAGGGAAATAACCTCCAACCTAGATCAATGTAAATGCCAAACTATCTATCAAAATTGACAGGGAAATAAGATACTTCCATGACAAAAACTCCTCAAAACTCCAAAAATGCAAAATCTGCAGTTTAAAAAGACAATGAATATCAAAATCCAATGAGACCCAGCAGAGTGAACTCATCGGGCAAGGCAGGAAACTAGACAGAAAGGGTCAAAAGCAAAGAATAAAATAGCCAAAAAAACAGGAAAACATCATGACAGGGCTAATTAGCTCGTATCAGTCATAAGCATTAATGTCAATGGCCTCAATGTGCCAATTAAAAGACACAGACTCGCAGAATGGATTAAGGAGCAAGAGTCTGCAATATGCTGTATACAAGAAACACAATTAATTCAGAAAGAAATCCATGGACTGAAAGTACAAGGTTGGAAAACAGACAGGAAACTACAAAAAAGTAGGAGTAGCTATCTTATTTGCAGACAAAGTAGATTTCAAACCAAAATTGATTAAGATAGACAAAGAAGGGCACTACATCCTTGTACAGGAAACAATACAAGACAAAGAGATGATATTCATAAATATTTATGCACAAATTCTAGTGCACCCAATTATAAAAAACAAATATTAATGGACATGAAAAGCTAGATAAAAACTAGTACAATAGTAGTAGGAGACCTCAATACCCCTTTGTCACAAACAGAATGACTAGACAAAAAAATCAATAGCGAAATACTTGAACTAAACCAAACTTTTGAACAAATGGACTTAATCGATCTCTACATAGTATTTTACCCCACAAAGTCAGAATATACATTCTTTTCAGGTGCTCATGGGTCATTCTCCGAAATACATCACATGCTAGTTCAGACAGCATGTTTAAGTATATGCAAAGGAAATGAAGTTATCTCCTGTATACCGTCAGACTACAGTGCCATGAAATTGGAGCTTAATGGCAAATGAATCTGCAAGATCGCATAAACACATAGAAATTGAACAGTACTCTACTAAACAACCAATAGGTCACAAAAGAAATTAAACAGTTTTTACAATTAAATGATGATCCCAATACAACATACAGTAATTTATGGGACAGAATGAAAGCAAATTTAAGAGAACTTCATAGCAGTGAACACTCATACTAGGACAACAGAATGAGCTCAAATAACAAACTAATGCTGAACCTCAAGCTACTAGAAAATGGGGAGGAATACAAACCCAAAGTTAGTACTAGGAAAGACATTATAATGATTACAGCAGAAATGAATGCAATGGAGATTAAAGCAACAATACAAAACTCAACAAATGAGAATTGGTTCTTTGAAAGGATAAACAAAATTAACAAACCCTTGGCCAACCTTATCAAACAAAGGAAAAGGCTCAAATCCATGCAATCAGGAATGAAAAGGCAGAAATTAACACAGATCCAAAAGAAATCCATAGAATAATACTTTGAGAATCTGATCTCCAAGATGAAAAACAGAATGGATAGATTCCTAGACATATATGAATTTCCAAAGTTGAACAAAGAAGATATAAAGATGCTAAACACCCTAATTTCAATGTGTGAAATTGAAAATGTAATTAAAAACCTACCAACAAAGAAAAGTCCTCGTTCTGATGGTTATACCTCTATATTCTACCAAAGTTTCACAAAAGAGTTAATGCGACTACTTCTCAAACTTTTTAATGAAATCAAAAGGGAAGCAATATTTCCAAATTCATTCCTGGAAGCAACCATTACCTGGATTCCAAAAGCAAAGAAAGATCCAACCAAAAAGGGAACTACAGGTCACTCTCCCTAATGAACATTAATGCAAGTCAATAAAATCCAGGCAAACAGAATACAGAAGATCAAGACAATCATACCCTCTGACCAAAGTGGATTCATCCCAGGGATGCAAAGATGGTGAAACATATGTAAATCAATAAATGTAATACAGTATTTTAACAGACATAAGGACAAAAACCATATGGTCATCTCAATAGATACAGAAAAAGTGTCTGACAAAATCCAATCAAAACTCTACAATAATGAAATTATAACAAAAAAAAAGGAAACAAAGTTTATGTATATTGGGGGTGGCGGGGGTAGGGTGGGTAGGGCTATGGGAAAAAATGAGAAGTCATGTCATATACTGGTACAAATTCTCACTGTTGAGTGCAATCATGATGTGTATATGTAATGTATCAAAAAGGATTTCAATTTAAAATAATAAATAAATAAAACTCTACAGAAAATAGATGGAAGTTATTTCAACCAATAAAAGCTACTTATGAGAAACCAACACCCAGCATCACACTAATGGAAAATGAAACCTTTCATAATAAGATTAGGAACAAGACTAGGATGTCCACTATTACTACGCCTGTTCAATTCAGTACTGGAAACTTTAGCCACAGCAATTGGACAAGAGAAAGAAATAAAAGGATTAAAGACAGAAAAGGAAGAAGTTAAACTCATTATTTGCTGATGACATGATACTTTATATAGAAAATCCTAAAATAGCAGAACCAAAAGACTGTTAAGACTTAATTACCAGAGTTAGTAGCATAGTTTGATACAAAGCCAGGACTCAAAAATCAATAGTCTTTGTGTACACTAAGAACAGACTCACTGAGATAGAAATTGGGGAACCAATTCCTTGCACAATAGCATCCAAAAAACGAAATATTCAGAAATCAACCTAACAAAGGAGGTGAAAGACCTCTACTCTGAAAACTATAGCATTTGGAATAGGAGATCAGAGAGGATATCAGAAAATGGCAGTACTACTCTGCCATAATGAATGATAAATTTGAGTCGTCTATACCCAAATGGATGTACCTTGAGGACATACTCATAAGTGAAACAACAGACCACAACAGATGTGTAAATACTGTATTGTATCTCTGATATGAGAAACTAAAGGTGTAAATGAATTCCAAAATAGTTATTATGAAACAGAAGAAAATATTCAAAAGGAAAAGAGAAAACAGGGGACAGGGGACAGTAAGGAAGGGAAAGAAAAAATCTGATTACCAAAAAAAACAATCTTATGAATTTTGGGGGCGAGAGGTTGTACAGAAAGCAGGAGCATAGGGAAAAAAATGAGAATCAAGATGTATCATGTACTGGTACAAATTCTCAATGTTGATTGTGAACAAAATTAATATACAAAATATACCAAAATCAATTAAAAAACAATGTTACATATTCAAATGAATTTACATAATGTTGACTATATTACAGATTCAAACCAATTTACAAAATGCTCAGTGAAGCAGAATTCAGCAGGTTTTATTCTTGGTATATTTTTCATAAATTTATATGAATATAGTTTTTAATACCTTGTTGGTATGTACTTTCAAATAAAAATCTTTGAAAATATGAACAAAGAGAAAGTCTGACAGCCAGACAAAAACAAGTTTCTTCTATATCATTCCAATTCCTTGAATATTCTTACAGAAACCAGCACTACATATAAACAACAGCAGTAGGACTGATCAAGGAGGTACGATGGCAGGTAGATTAGACATTTATCTGAGCACAGAAACTTTTAAGAGAATTTATTAACATCTTTTGGAATAATGTTCTCAGAAACATATATGGCAAATTGCCCTACCTACTACACTCTTCCATTATACAGAAATACCAATAAAAAACAATCTTCTCTGTTTATAAGAGATTTCATTCAGTAGTCACTCAGAGATCAAAACAAAGCTAGAAAATCAATTAGATAACTAGGGTAATTTAAAATGATGAAGAAAAACTTGACAAATTTGAAGGTTATAAAACTTCTCAGCAACAGACATTCATTTCCCCCAAACAGTAATCAAGTAGTGGCGATTTCTCTTGTAGTCAAAAATCTGTATTGCACATACTGGGAAACATCTAAATCCTTTCATTAAAACTCATCAACAAAAAAAGCCAAGTACCAACGTAATCAACAAAGCTAAAGAAGATATTGAAATCAGAAAGACATGATAACCCTGAAAGAAACTGCTCAAGGAAAGAAATTCAGTTGTACCTTTGCTGCAGCCAATATATGATTCTTCTTAATGATTCCACACTTATTCTCACAAGCATTTATCCTGGCCTCTTCTGCTAACCGATGAATAAACAGTAGACAATTCAAATGAACCTGTAAAAGAAAAAATATTTAAAAAATTTTAAACTCAAACAATAATGTTTTGCAATAACGACTATCTAATTTATAATGTAATTTAAATTTTAAATATTTTAAACCATAACTATAGTGTGGGCTCTAATTCTACATGTTAACTTATGTGTTTATAGTAAACATGACTACATTCATCATGGGGAGATGGTACATGCACATACATAACATATCTTCATTTTTTATGTCTTGTCTTTCTCACCTTTTCCCCTCCCTCTACTTCTGCATACCCTTTAACCAGAGGGTCAACTTAAAATAGTTATTCAAAATCTAACACAGTGGTACACATCTGTAAATCTAGCACTCTGAAAGCTGAGGCAGGAGGACCACAAGTTCAAGTTTAGCTGGCGAACACAGCAGGACCCTGTCTCAAAATAATAATAATAAAAGGGGCTGGGGTATAGCCCAGTGCAAAGATCATAGGTTTGTGTCCCACTATCACCTCTTCCCCAAATCAAAATATTAATTACAATTTTTAAGGAATGCCAAATTTGAACATATATGTACTTTCAAATCATTACTTATCATTACTTTTTACCTGTGAACTATCCTTATATAATCAAATTTACTATTAGTAATCTTAAAGCCTTTTCTAAAAATTTAGCTTAAACAGATAATGCTATTAGTATTGTGGGAAGCTGGGTAAAGGATAAATGGGACCTCTGTACTATTTTCAGGCCATCTTAGGAGCCTATAATGACTTCCAAATATAGAAGAAAACAATGTATAAAGGATGAAACTTCAAAAATTAGTCCCTGTCCAACATAATTCCCTAGCCAACCACAGTAGTTTCTTACATATTACCACAAAAACAAGATTTGTGTATATCAAATACTATATAGTATATAAAATTATCTTGATATACATTAGAAAATGTGATATTAAAAAAAGGAAACAAAGCATATATGCATAGGGTGTGGGAGTTACAGGGCAGGGAGGGAAGGGGAAAAATGAGAATCAAGTCATGTCTTATTCTGGTACAAACTCTCAATGCTCAATGCGATGATGATGTGTATTCATAATGTACCAATAAAGGCTGAATTTTTTAAAAAAGAAAATGATATCTTTAGGTTTTATTTGTACATGTTTGTAGTACATGTTTATATTCATCTTAGGGAGTAGGTGCATGTACTGAACATATCTTGATTTTTATTCCTCTTCCCCTCCCACCACCTCCCTTTGCCTCTGGATTTCCTTTCTGCATTTTCATTATTTTTTTGTTCATGTTTATGACATATAAGATTGCATTCACATAGAGTAGTTGGTATATGTACATGACATATCTTAAATCTTTTTATGTCCTGTCCCAGTCACCCCTAACCATCAGACTTGGTCTCCTTTCCATTTGCTGGAGAATAATTTTAACATGTATTTTCTTTCATTACATAGTACATCATAGGTAGTATGTGATCTTTGCAATTAGAACACATACATAACAGTTAGTAATGTTATGTAACACAACTAAATGTTAAATAAGTAATATTTCAAATGCTTTATGTTATGAAGAAATATTTAATACGCTGCATATTTCTATTGATAATCTGGGAAAAGTAAGTATAGGAATTTAAACTTAATAAGATGAAGAACTTATGAAATATACTTTTACTGAATTTTCCAGTTTAATTCTCACAAGTCCTGAGGTAAAGCAATACAATTCTTATTTTTTATACTATCATGCCATTCAATTTTTAAAACATTCTCTTTATTATAAAAAAATTCCATAATATGGCACAATTTCATGGGTTAAACCTTATTTTCTACTTTAAAGGACTAATAAAAGCCACCATAAAAGATTAGTTTTGTGTTAAAAAATAAAGAAGAATAGAAGCGATGGGTTCTATATTACATGTTGACGTTGAGAGACAACAACATCAACACACACCATGCCTACAAAACCACACTAGAGTCCCAATAGCAAATTATATGATGAATGCTCTTAACTGCTCAAAAAGTCTGTGTTTACAAAGACAAAACTGACTTAACTGTCAAAAAAAATTTTACAAATGTAGGGCAACTTTGGATAAGATTACAGTGTCATGACTAAAAAGAAAGGAGGCTGATGCACGGCATATACAAGATAGTATAGGAGATCTGCTTAATGAAAGCCTTAGAAGACAAGTAGATCACCCACTGGTGGCCAAAAGCCCTTTCTTTCCTCCACCAATGCAAATGTTTGAATTTCAACTCTCCTTTTCCATATCACCTAGATCTCATCCTACCATAGAGTTTACTCATGCACGGATCACTCCAGGCAGCAAGGGGAGAATGTTGAGAGGATGCTGGCTACTGGAGAAATTTCTGCATACCGTCTTTACCAGCTCATCTCCTGAATATTCTTGATAGGCTGCATTTCCTCCTTTTCATTTAGAAGTCCCAGTGAAAACTACATTACATTGTTGAAAGTAAATTTTTCTAATCCAATTCATCTGTGTCACCTCCAAAGGGTAAGGGTCGGGGGGCACAACAGCATATATTGTCCTTTCTTACATAACATGAGGAGCAAATAAAAAGGAAGTCAGGAGAAAACAAGTAGTTTTCCTGGGGTACGGGAGAGGCGTTTTCTCTCAGAGACCAAACAAGGGAAAAGTAGAGACAATTCTTCAATCTAGGAAAAGAAAAAAACAAAAACAAACAAAACCTAATGGGGGCAAATAAGGCAGAGGAAAACTCTAGGCGTCAGAGAAGTTAAAACAAAACAAAACAAAACAAAACAAAAACAGTACTGTCCATGCAGTATGTTCTTCCTATCCACAATTCTTTACATTAATCTCCTGGAAATCGCCCAATCCTAATAGTTCCTTTACTCAGATCTCATAACATGACACGGGAAGTGTCTTCTATCGTTTAAACCTGGGGAAACAGTGTTGATTCTATTACAGAAATATGTGTTACAGGCATCCAACACACACACTATACAGCATATTAGTTGGGAGATTTTTATTAGTCAGCATTAGGCTTCTGGTATTACAGGTAGGTGTTCTATGTGCGTCTAGGAAGGAGTCACAGCTGAACACACTTTGGATCAATTCCTCAGAGCAGCTTAAAGAAAAACAAACAGGTTGCTGTGTTCAGTTAACATTGAGGAGGAGGCAAGAAAGAATGACCCAGGCTAAATTCCAAAAATCTATTTTTCAAAGGGTGTATCTTGCATACTCTTCGCAAACACACTAATCACTGGCCCAGACTGTTCCGTTCAGGATATTCAAAACTCCCAAGGATTCTGGGAGTAGTTTCATCCGTAAGCTTAAGTTGTTAGCGTCGTCCTTGCAAAGCTCCTGACTTCATACCAGGGTAACAAGCCACAGGACCAGGAGCTGTCGAGCAGCCTGGGGCAGGGCCACCCGCCGCCGCCGGAAATGCCTAACCCTGACCCGCGGAGAAGACGCAAAGCAGGCCACTGCCCACTCTCCCAGCCGGCAGCCTGCGCTCACCAGGACATCGCCGCGCGTCTCCAGACGAAGGTGGGGCTTCTGCTGCTTGAAGACGCGCCGGAGGAAGCCGCGGGGAGCTTTGCGCTTAATCAGCTTCCTCCGGGAGACCGTGGCCGACAGCGCCATCCCCAGCTCAGGTAACTGCCTCCTCGGCTCCCAAGATGTTCGGAGCTCAGGCGCTCAGAAGACCTAGGACGGCCGGGACCGACCAGGCCCTCTACAGCTCTTGCAATCTCACAGACTACAGCTCCAGAGTTTGAATTCGCCGCCAACGCGGCGTGCCGGCGCCCGGAAGTGACGTCAGCACGCGAATCCCGCGGCCGGAAAGGCCGCGATGATTGACGCTGGCTTTGGGCGGGGCCTGGCGCTCCCTGACGTCACAGAGAGGGAAGGGCTGCCCGCCGGCCTGTGGTTTTGTACCTGCTTTGTACCTGCTTTATAGAGATTTCTCCGAGAATCCCTGGCATGATGGGAAATATGTGAGTTCCTAAGTCAGCACAGCTTCACTTGCTCCCCAAGTTCTCACTGCAACACTGAGCCTGATACCTATGGACTAAAACGTTTATAGCGCCACAACTTACAATCCCCAAATCTTAAAAATGGCCTGTATGGCCATCAACACATGAACTGGTAAATAAAACGTGTATTTACATGCAAAGGAGTATGTGCGTCTAGGAAGAAGTCACAGCTGAACACACATAAAGATAAACGAGTCATTGAAAAGGAAACACCTTGCGATCATACTCTTAGGTGAAATAAACCATACACGCAAGCTTAGATATCACATGGTTTCTTTCGTATGCAAAACTCAGAATATAAAAAAATTAAAAAGCAAAATAAAATATGGATAATAAGATACAGGACGAGAAGTCTTCTGCAAATGGAAAGGGAATTAAGAGATGAGAAAGTTAGAAAAAGGGAGAAGATATTAAAAAGAACTAAAATGTGTTATATACATGTACAAACTCCCCAGAAGGACCATAATCATATATTGCAAACGTGATAACAAAGATAAAAGAAGTTTCGCTGATATACCAGGATTCCTTAAGAACCAGTACAATCCTACCAATGTCTGATTTTCTGATATTAATAGCTAACATTTTACACTTTTACGTAATTTAATTTGAATTTGAATTTAGCTCTTTCCGTGTTTCTTTTTTTATTAACAAATGTTGCTTCCCTTAAATTTTATGCCTCTCCCACTAAATCTTATAATCTATAATTTTCTAGTGTAGTTTAATGTATATTTATTGAAGCCTTTCTTAAGTCTCCAAGAAGTTAACATCTTCACTTCCGGGTGACCATAACATTGGTTATCAACTGACAGTTAGCCTCAGAACTATTTAAGGGTTTTATCAGGATGCTGCAGATTACCACTTCTAGATTTTCTGATTCACTACATCTGAGTGCACTCATGTGGCTTTGACACTGTCAACTGATACAGCTTAGCTATTCTTTGAGATCCGACTGTACCAATTTTTGGTCTAAACATCCTTACACCACCGTCTGATCTCCCAATTCCAAGACTGCTGCTCTACCAGTGATCTTATCTTACAACCTACAAGTCACTGGCACCTTGTCTCTGTAGTAAACCTTATCATTACTAAATATTGAACTTTTCTATAACATGAATGCAGCAATTATCTTACTCTTCAACACTATGTCCTAACTTTTAACTTCCTCTTTCCACAGCTGCAACTCCAGGCTAATTAATTCTTAGATGCCACTGCAAATACCGACCCATCTTTTTTCTGACCCTGCCACAAGTCAGTGCCACTCTATGCCTTGTCTTCTCTATTGTTCACCTTTGTACTGTCCCTTTCATTGTTTTTGCCCAGCATATGACACACTTCAATTCTGCCAGTTAAATTCTCAATCTGTTCTATGTATGTGTTTGCACTAATACTGGCTTAAGAAAACCACATACATAGTTCTGTGTTTCATCTCAGTTTAAATTCAGAACCACTCAAGTGAGCACCAAGTATTATTGCAATCCTTTAATACTTTTGGAAGCATTTTATTAGCCCACCCTCATAAATAACTATGCCATGCCTTTTCCCCTCACTTTATGCCCCGTCCCCACCCTCAGCTGATGATATCACTTCACTAGCAAAACTGAAGGAACCCTTGAGGATCTTGTGCACACTTTCACCAACACATCTACATACCAGATTTCCATGTGTCCCCATGAAAACCATGACAGCCACTCCACTAGTGCGTTATCCTTTAAGAGAACACTTGCTAACAATTCTTCCCTTTTCTTTTGCTTTGTGATTTTTCCTTCTTGGTAATTTTTTCTCCATGATATATACATGTTATATGTCGAGTCTTTTGAAAATCCTTACTTTGTCCTATATATAGGTGCTTCCTTTTAGCATAAAAACTGGAAACAGCTCACTAAATCCAATATCAACAATTACTCTCTTCCATTCTCTCTTGAATTACACGTGAATTGGTACATTTCTGTTCACCAAAATTCTTTTAATCAAATGGCCACACTAATATGAGTCATTTAATGCACTGATCAGTTCTCAGGCTTTAGCTCATTCGATCAACCAGATGTAATTGTCAGGTTTCATGATTCTTTCCTACAAGAAAACATTTTCTTTAAATGGATCCAGTTCTCTGTCTGATTCCTTCCTGTATCCTTGGACTCCAAGTCTTATATACTGCATGACTCAGTCCTCATACATCTCTGTTTTTATTGCTATATGATCTCATCTTACATGGCTTTAAAAGCAAAAATCATTGCGTATTTTCTCCATTAAATTTCAGGCATATAGATTCAGTTCTCCACTGGACTAGAACTCCGGACTTCCTTTCGATTGTGACATGATCAAGATTAGCCCTTAATCCCCCTGGGACCTCAGCTGGCTCTTCCTACCCTTTCCCGATGCCCAGCTGACGCCACTTCCAGCTACTCAAGCCCAACTCTTGAGCTCAGCTTTGACTCCGCTCTTTCTCACACCACTCTTTTAGTCTTTTAGCAAACAGCTCAACTGTATTTAATACTTTCTGATCACATCTCACACTCCTGCTGCTATTATTCCTATCCCAGCCACCACTATCTCTCACTTGGATTGTTGCAACATCTCTTTATCAGCCTTTTTCTATTTATTTTCAACAGACAAGCCATGCTTAACTAGACTGTGCTACTATTCCCCCTCCAATACTTCCAGGGCTTCACATCCTTTTTTAAAAAAAGCTCCTACAATGACTTTGACCTTCGTAAACCAAGAAATCATAAGCAGTATTCAAAGCAAAGGCCATTTGTGTAATATGTGTTAAGTAAGAAACAGAAATCAAACACATCTATCAACAGGAGAATAACTATACTTATAAAAGGGAAAGGAGAGCCAACTGGGTAAGAATAAGTAATCAGTTTTAAACTTTTTTCAATTGATTATTATAGTTACACAAATTTTTGAATAAATCTAGATGGTGGAAGCTACCTGCTCGTACATTAAGTTGTGGTTGCTATAGACCTGTGGAAATGGGATTATTAGTAAACAATAATTCTATTTAATAAAAAGCAAGTCAGTAGAAGCCTCAGAATTAGAATATATTCCCATCTACGAGTTTATAAAGAAATAATCTTTCAAACAGTATTATTTTAATCTGAAAGTTAGACTGAGATCTGTGTCAGTGAGGAAACCACTGCTTATTAAATGTGATTTCTGGGGCTCACAAAAGTTTGCTTTTTTTTTTTTTGACAAGACTACAGTTGCTTTAATTTTTATGTCCACACCTGTTAGGGCTTACTGCTCTTACATGTGAACACATGAATATGTAATTAACTCTTTGATCTTATTTCTCATGGTTGAGAAAATCAACCCATCCACATTGTTAGCTTCCTTGGAACCAGCTGAGGTGGGAATGTTTGTGTCCTCCGAAACGAAGACGCTTGAGACTTCAGTGATGTGACAGGATGGGTGAGAGGGCATTTTCAAGATGATTAAGTCTTGATGTTCCTGTACATTGGATTAATACCCTTAAAATAAAACATCCTAAAAGACAGCATCTACTCCTCCAGCATATTTGGACACAGCTGGAGACAGCATCTAGGGATCCGAAGGAGGGTACTTAACCTTACTGATAATTGGGTTTCTCAGACTCCAGACTGTGAGAAATGAATTCCTATTGTTCATAAGCCACCCAGTGTGTTACAGTAGCCAAAAAGACCAGACAATGTCCCTTGGAAACATGCAAAATGCATCAAAGGCACTGTAAGACAATGCTCCATCAGATGTTTGCACTTCCTACCTTCTTCCGGGAATCTTTTTGCCACTTATCTGCACAGGTGGTTCCTTCACCTCTTTGAAGTTTCAATTCTGACAAGTGTCAGAGAAAAATCTATTTAAAATAGAGACTGTACAGCTATACCCACATATATGCTTAGAAATACACAAGCGCACATATGCCAAGGCTTACGTAGGAGGTGATATTGCTTCCTAGTTCCATGGGCAGGGACATTCCACTGGCTGCTAGGAAGTAAGCTTGGGATGAGAAGGTAAACTAAGGAATTTTAAAAACATTACAAAGCACATGTTTTCTTTTGTTTTCTGAAAGCAAGTTATTAAACATTTATCAACAAAAAATATATATCCCTGCTGATCTGGACTTCCTGGCCCTCTCTGTGGTTCACTTTTCTGTATAACACATCTCACCATATTATTTGCTTGTGCATATAGAAATTGCTGTGAATGTAGAAACTAATTACTGTATAGAATTCTAATAAATAGAATTTGAGACAAATATATATTAAGAGAAAATTAGGAATAACAATATATTAGTATTCTGTGGATAACCTAACATTTGCCACAGACTTAATGTCTTAAAATAAGACAAATTTTGTATTACTCTGAAAATCAAAAGTCTTGAA
This sequence comes from Petromus typicus, assembly GCA_004026965.1. NCBI lineage: Eukaryota > Metazoa > Chordata > Mammalia > Rodentia > Petromuridae > Petromus > Petromus typicus. Next base: position 77,193 of record PVIR01002110.1, read on the forward strand.
ATCAAATTTATAGTCAGTTCGAAGAAATAAGCCTGAGGATCCATGGAACAGACTAGAAGAGCCAAATACCCTCAGTGGAGAAAAGATAGCCTTTTCCACAAATAAAGCTGGAAAAACTGAGTTTCAACCTGCCAAAGAATAAAGCTACATCTATCAGTTTCACTACACACTAAACTAAAATCAAAGTGGATGAAAGACCTAAAAACTAAAACAGAAACACAAAACCTGCTGCAAAATAGGTTAGGTAGAACTCTTGGAGACATTTGAATAGGGAAAGACTTTATGAACAAATTCTCAGCAGCATGAGATCTAGCAGATGGAATCAACAACTTGAATCTCATCTTACTCAAAAATGTCTGCACAGTAAGAGAAAACAGCAGAGTGAAGAGACAACCTACAGTATGGGAAAAAATTTGACCAGCTGTTTCTCAGACAAAGGGATACTATCTACAGCATATAAAGAACTTTTAAAACATCAGCTCCCCCAAATTTAAAAACCCAATCCAAAGATGGGCATCTGAAATGAATAGACACTTTTCAAATAAAGAAGTAAAGACAGAAAAGAAACATATGAAGAAATGTTCAACATCACTGGTCATTTGAGAAATGCAGATGAAAACAGCACTGAGATTTCATCTTACTCCACAAAGAATGGCTGCTGTCATGAAATTAACCGAAAACAGACGCTGCAGGGCTGTGGGGAGAAAAGAACACTTCTCCACCATTGATGGGCACGTAGACTGGTGCAACCAATGTGGAGATCAGTGTGGAGATTCCTCAAAAAACTACAATTAGAGACCTCACTTGACCCTGCTATTTGCCTGCTAGGGGTATACATGAAAGAATTAAAACATTCAAATCACAGTGACATATAAGCACCCCTGTTTATAGAACTCATTTTGTAATTGGTAAATTTGTAAACAGCCCAAACGCCCTCCAACTGGAGACTGGATAAAGATGTGGGTTTTTTTAAATTATAAAATTCAGTACTACTCTGCCATAAAGAATGATAAATTTGAGTCATTTATACTCAAATGGATGTACTTTGAGGACATATTCATAAGTGAAATAAATAGAACACAGATGTGTAAATACTGTATCATTTCTCTACTATGAGAAACTTAAGGTGTAAATGAGTTCCAGAATGTATGATAGATATTGTGAAATAGGAAGAAAATGTTCAAAGAGAAAGAGAAAGGGGGTAGGGCAAAGTAAAGAAGGGAAAGAAAAATATTGATGATTTTAAAAAAAGGAAGCAAACCTTGTGTATATATGGGGCAGGGGTGTAGGAAGACCAAGGGAATGGGAAAAAATGAGAATCAAGAAGTATTATGTACAGGTACAAGACCTCAATGTTGAATGTGATCATAATGTGTGAATAAAATGTACTGATAAAACCAATTGAGCAACAAAAACAACAAGATTATAGCCATTTATTCTGCTGGATCTTGGAGGAAAATATTTTCTTTTCCTTTTTTAACTTCTGAAGATTTCTCACAGTCTTGCACTGAAGACCTCTTCCTCCACCTTCAGAGATCATTACTGTAACTTCCATTTCTGTCATCATATCTTCTCTTTTTGATTGTGTTCTTGTTATTCCATTGGCCCCTTCAGATAATCCAAGACAATCTTCCCATCACAAGATCCATACTTAATTGCATCTCTAATGTTTGTTGCTGCTGTTGTTCTCATTATTGTTGTTGTTTCAATAAAAGTTGCATTTTCCACTTCAGAAGTTTATCACATAAAAAACATTGAGTGCACCATGAGTTTTGTTTCTGGACCTGACTCGACAGCTGTGCTGTTCCGTGGAATATTTCTCAATAGTGGATATCTTCTCTGTTCAGTACAATTTCATATGTGAGCATTTGAAATATGGGTAGTGTGACTAACAATATTAACGTTATATAAATATAATTAACCCACATGCAATGAAGTAGCCACATGCATCTGCTGGTTTTCACATTTGGCAGTTCAGCTGCAGCAACTCATAAGTGATCTTACCAAAAAATCTGTCCAAAAGTTTTAGAGGTGAATAGAAGGCAGGCAGCAGGATTCAAAGAGGATTTGCAGTTTATCTGTATTTTACAATGAAAATACAAAATAGTAAAAGCATGGGCTTGGAATTCAGAGACATGAGTTAATCTGACTTTTCCAATTTTTCTTCGTGTCTTTTGTCCTAAATTTTATTTTTAAAGGTGATACCCTGTAGGAATTATCATGAAAATTAGAGTTTTTAAATGCTGACTGGAACATTAAGGACACTTTAATATATGATAGCTATCAGTGGCAATACATATACAGTACTCAGAGCAAAGAGGTAGTAAAGCTCATGAGCTTTTAAAATTTGTATATATTTAGAAGAACATTTAAGTAGAGGATGAGAGTAATAATTTTATTTATACCCTTCATGAAATTGTACCTTATTTTAGTTTATGTTTTCTTAGCCACTTTATCACTGGAATAAAATGCCTATCACCTTAAATTTAAAGAAGGGAAAGTTTAATTTATTTTAGATTTTAGCGTTTAGTCAGTAACTGGCTAGCTCCAAAGTAGAAGGGCATTGTGGAAGGGTCTGGCAGAGGAAAGGTGCTCACATCATGATGGCCATGAAGCAGAGCAAGGGGTACAGTATGGGAGAGACCTACCCTTTCAGGTCATGCCCCCAGTGACATGCATCTTCCTCCCCTCTAGCAAGGCCCACCTCCAGTTGCACATTCAGCTGTGGATCACAAGTGGACTAATCCATGAACAAACAGTGTCCTCAAGACCCGGTCCCTTTCTAAAAGCTCCACCTCTGAATGGCCAAGGCACCGGGAGATATTCTACAGCACCTCCAAGCCATAACACATCTTAACAAAATTAGCATTTTTGGTAGGGTTGGGATCAATGTTATAATTTCTGATACATACCAAATGTAGTAGTCAAAGAGCTTCAGGAGAGAATTCCAGGCATAAACCCAGATGTTTACATTTTCAAATAATATACTGTTGGTTAAACATTAGAAATGCATCTAAATATTACTCAGTGGCTTTTATTTAAAAATTCTACTTTTATAAACTTTCACCTCATTTATTAATCAGTGGAAAATTTCACCACAATCTAAATTTCCAAGATGTTCTCTTTTAAAAGTCATTTTCTGCTAATTTAAGTCTCTTTAATTCAAAAGGTCAAAAAACACGAAGCTACTATTGGAACCTCGCCTGTACAACTAGAACCTTCCCTCAAAACAGGATGTGCCTTGGGAATCTGACCATCCTTAACTCCAAAGCCAGGGGCAGGACAGGGCATCTAGGCAGGCAGGAAAGGACCTGCAAAGGCAGGGCAGTGAATCCAGGGGATAAATACTCTCTCCTCTTTATCCTATTACTGTGGGGCCTGGAGTACAGCTCAGTGGTGCAGTGCCTTCCTAACTGTTCACAAATGAGATTTCACCCCTTCATAGAGGGAAATCCCCCTTTGGTTGTGCTAATTACTACAGCAACATTGAATTCATTTAAGGAAAATTGTTGAAAGATAGCTTTTATCTCTTGCTATTCAAGGATCTGAGGGAAAAGGAGAAACATTTATATGTACTGTACATTAAGCTATTGGAATTTATTATTTCATTGTACACTATTTATTGATGTCTGCTAAAATATTTTTCATTACTAATTTGTTTTTCAGAATCTATCCTAAGGAAATTATCTTAAATATAAAACATATTTTATGCACAGAAATTTAAAAATAGTGAAATGTTTGAAACAAAAGAAATCTACTATGTAAATTTTTATAATCTATTAATTATTATTTTGACCACATTAAAATGACAAACACGAAACTAAATAGCCTACTAGGAAATTCACATCAATGCCAAGTGACAGAAAGACACAAAGGCAAATAAAATGATCCTAAGTATAGTGAAAATAATGAATGTCATGCATACACATATCAAAGGCTGGAGAGAAATATGTAAGGATATGCACAAAATTTTTAGATATAAATATGAAAAAATTTTAAATTATTTTCAGTATATCCAAATTTTCTGTGATACATACTTTTCTAAATAATGAAGTATTCACATTTTGGATAATTGATATTGTACATAGGTTCAAATGATTACTGAATCTAGTTAAAATACTGCTATAGAAAAATTATTTACAGTAGGAACTGAAAAATTTCATGCTTTCTGATATTTGATACCATGTCAAAAATAATTTTGCATTTCATAAATTATAGTGATGTTCACATAAAAGATATGTTATTAAGCAATATATTTCTGTGAATTAATATTTTAAATCATCTTTGATAAAATATAAGACTTGGAAGATTATTTCTAATTTTTTTGTTTATTAACAAAACATCAAAAAGGGTTAATAATAATACCATTTGGATAAAGTCTTGTGTATTTTGCAGAAAGCGTTTGATAACTGCCTCACTAGAGCCTTAGAAATTATGTTGGTTATAATAATGGTTTACATAAAAGTTTTCATCTGTCAGCTACAGCATAGTTGCCAAAAATTTTTGCAACTTTATAATATCTGCATTATGACTTCATTCATCATCTGTGAGACACAAAATGTCATAAAATTTTGGAATCGGTACTGTAACAGTTTTTCAGCAGTGCAATTGTTTGTCAGACAAATTACTCCAGAAGTTTTGGAAAGTTTCACCTTACTTGTGTGGCCTCTTAGTTAATATTCATAACTCAAATATTTTTACCTCGGCCAAGAGCAGCCCTTAGCCCTTCCCTCCTTCACTAGTATGATTTTCAGAAGTAGTTTCAGGGACACAAATCTGTTTTCCAGTGTTGATGAAAGATACTGACTTTGAAACAAATCTTTGTTAAAAATGCCAGAAACCTTAGTTTTTTTATGTGTTTCCCTTAATCAAAAGATGCTTTTGAAACAGGAAAAAAGAAATGTTCATTGCTAGGAAATATTACATAGAAATAAAATAATAATAGAGTAAAAACTACATTGCTAACAATTTTGTTTTGTAACATTCTGTACAACTGTCAGTTTGTACACTTTATGATTGCTGTTAGAACAATATGTGGAACAGAAGATGATAAAAGAATAACAAAATGCTACCATTTTAAAATTTAATTATTGTCACAAATTATTTTAAAAATGAAATAACCAAAAATTTAGTGACTCAAAGGAGTTTTCTAAGTGATGGATATATTTTAGGTGTTTCTTCAGAAAACTGAGTGATATCAACTGGGTGATTTTTAAGAAAAGAAGAAACACATCATTTCTTTCCAGGTGAAAATTTTTTCTCTTCCATCCTTGTAATAGCCATAATACTTGTCTGGTGGGAAAATAACTTCTAAACAAACAGGAAAAAACTTCACAGTAGGTTACTCTTCACCAATTTTGGGTTTTTTGAAGTTGAATTTTTAACTTATTAGAACCCTCACAATAATGATTTCAAATGCCGAATTCCTATCAAATTAACACAATCAAGAGCTGGGATTTAGCTTGGTGGTTCCAGTGTCTACCTAACAAGCACAAGGTCTTGAGTTCAGTTCCCAGTACCACACACCACAGTGCTGAGCATGGTGGCTGAAGCCTGTAGTCCTAAGGAAGTACTAGGGAGGCAGAGGCAGGAGGGATTGCTATGAGTTTGAGGCTGTCCTGGGAAACATTGTGAGATCAAGTCCAGCCTGAACAACAAAGCCAGACCCTGTCTCAAAAAAACTAAAAATTTAACATGTCATTCATGGCAAAAATACATATAAAAAGAACCTCAATCTTAAGGCAGAAGTAAAATACTGTAAAAACAACATGTTTGTTACAGACTGTTGAATGTCAGATTTCTAAGAGATGCACATAGTATGATATGGCAATAAAATATGTTAGTATAGTCAGAAATACTGCTTAGAGAACAAGAGGAGAGAAAATACTGGGATTCAGTGAAGGAAAAAACACACTTCCTCCTCGCACTCAGATGCTAGTCTGATGGGATGGGAAAAGAGAAACTAAATTGGCAGTTCGTAGTTTCAATCATTTCTCTAAACTGAACTGAGATGATGATGTAATTATTAGACTAGATGTTTTATCATCAAAATACAGAAGATCATAAAATCCTGATATTGACATCCAAGAAAGAGAGGGAAAAAGAACTAGTGCACACAACAGATTTGAAGGAACAAAAAATAAAGTTAGTTTGTGTTTTTAAAATATCCATCTAAAAAATTAAATGGGTTGCTCAATAAGCACCAGCAATTATAAAAATAATCATAAGTTAATACTTTGTGACTATTTACTACAAGCCAAAAATTGTAAACACCAAACACACAGCACATGTACTTGTCTAAATATGTGCACACCTGAGCACACACACATATACTTTATTTAGTCTTCTATATAACTGCAGAGATAAGTGTTATTATTGTCATTTTACAGAGGTAGAGAGAGAACTCCAGAAGTAATTTGTAAAACAGTCACACATTTCAGTACATGATGATGAGACTCATCATAGACTGAGTGGGGAGCACCACAAGACACCACCCCTCACATGATGAGCCATGTATTCACTGATAATAATGATTTTCTCCCAGGTTAAAAAATATATATAAACATAGTTTAATATAGTAAATAAAAAATAAATTTGTTGTGTTGAAAGTAAAGCTCACAGTGCTGGGGATGTAGCTCAAGGGGTACTGTGCCCACCTTAGAAGCACAAAGGCCCAAGTTTAATACCTGGTACCACCAAAAACAAAAAAGTAAAGCTCTTAAAAAGAAGAAAAATCACAAACATGAATGAGCATTAATGGTGAGAGCATTTTCTCTCATTTCCTATTTATTTAATATGGAGACATGATCTCTCAATTGGAAAATAAATTTATAGTACATAGGAAGAGAGATCATATTGTAAAAGTTTTTATCAAACCTAGTCAAGAGGCTTACATAGAAAAGCTGAGTAAGCTAGGTTTTTAATATTGTGAGAGTAATAGTAGCAATAAGAATATTATTTTACTCGGGGTGTTTTTTTTTTTCTTGTGTGTTTTGTTTTGTTTTTGAGACAAGGTTTCACTTTTGTAGTTCAGGTTGGCCTTGAGCTCACTATGTAGCCCAAGCAAGCCTGGAACTCATAGCAATCCTCTTGCCTCTGCCTCCTGAGTGCTGGGATTGCAGGCATGAGTCACCACACCCAGTATTGTGGTATGTGGTTACCAGGGATCGAACTCAGGACCTTGGGCTTGCAAGGCAGATGTCAGAACCACTGAGCTAAATCCCCAGCCCCTGTCTTACTTGTTTTTGAAAACTACTTAACTGAGGCACAACTTAAACTTGATCTTCTGTGATCACATCTGCCTTCCAGGGAGCACAAACAAGAATTGGAAGGAAAACACAAACCCCTTTTCTGTAAGGTCAGTATCTGCATATTGTATAGACCATATCACTGACTAGAACTACAATACATGGCCTTACAAGATGTAAATTGAAGTTTAAAAAATGCTGTTATATGCTAGGCTGTCATATGCCCAGTTAAAAATGAAGGAATATGTAATAATTGGCAGCCTCTGCAAAGGAAGTTTCACTGTAAATCCATCTATATAGGAATTAAAGTGGATTTTGTTAGAGTGTAAGAACAGTCCTTATTACCTGTGAGGCCTTAGGCAAGTGGCTTAATCTCTAAACACAAGGCATATGATTGAAAAAGGGAAACTAGTAGTACAACGAGGGTCTGTTCCCCATATTTTGGCTGCCAAAAATATAAATCTCCTTCCCATTTTAGCAGGAAATAATCATTGCATGTTATAAAGCTATCACTGTCACACTGTGTGGCACATGGACAGTCATCCATTTTTGTCAAACACTCCTATCGTGATTTGCTATAAAGTTCTTTAAGATATTTTTTGTCTTGTTGCTTTTTCTCACTGCTAAGACAAAATGGCCAACACCCAAATTTAAAGGCAAGAAGTTTATGCAGTTCACAGTGTGTAGAGGTTTCAGCCTACTGTCAGCCATCTCCAAACAAGGGTGCCAGGAATGGGGGCATCCCAGAGGAGAAATAGTTGATGGCAAGCACAAGGCAACCAAAAAGGAAAGCAACCTACAAATGACAAGGCACACACAACAGCCCTCTTTCTACCTAGGGTACCTGTCCTTAGAGCCAGCAGCACTCACACCTTTAATCCTAGAGTTGCACCAAGAATCAATCCCAGTGTCACATCCTTGACCCCAGAAGCACCCACCCTGGGTCTGGTCACCTCTGAAAATCCCCACTTAAGACTGCATGAAGCTTGGGGGTGAGTGGCATATCTAGACACAAGCTACAATAATTCCCCAACCAAAAAATTATCATTAAATTTTATCAGTTCAATAATAAAATCCATACAATAGAATTTAGAGGTGTTTCTAGGAAGGATGGTGTTGGGTGTATCCTTGTGCTATCATCCTCCAAAGCCTTCCCTTCACAGATCTCTGTACATACGTCCACACTGCAAAAGTAGGAAAAAGACGAAGGAACTTGACCTCAGCTGTGTACACAGGCGAAATGCTAGACACATGGAATGGATCCACCGCAGGGTAAGCTCTAGACATGAATGGATACAGAATACAAACATGAATGTTAACAGTTTTTAAAATGGCTAAGTAGCAATTCAGTACAAAAAAAAGAAGGCCAACTATTATCTTTCTTTCCAAAGCATCTTATTGGCATATGTTTGTGATACACATTAACTACATTTCCTTCTAGGAATTGGAATGCTTATACACTGCATCTGAGACCCCATCCCCCACGGCCTCCCCAGATCCCCTCCCCATCTCCGCAGATTTCACCTCCCTGCTTCTTACCACCTTTCTTTTATTTTACATATTAAATTATTTATATTTTGGATCTTTCACATTAGAGAAGCCATGTGATATTTAGTCTGTCTGATTAGTTTTATATAGTGTTGTGATCTCAAAATCCACCCATTTTCCTGCTAGTGACTCGAATTTATTTTTATGACTGACTAGTCTTCCATTGTGCATATATACCACATTTTCTTTAATCACTTGATGCTGGCCTATAGGTTGCTCCACAATTTAGCTACTGTGAATTTGTGCAGCAATAAACATGGGTATGCATGGAGCCAACCATATTTTTCAGAAACCAAATGAAAAATAAATTTTAAGAAGTATTTGAAGTTAATTAAGTAAGGCATTTGAACCCACATAATGGAGAACTAGTGACTTGTGAACTGAAGAAATAATAATGGGATATAAAAGATTAAAGAGTTTTTTTTTAATATAGAGGGAAGAATTAGGAGTTTCAGGAAGAGAGATTAAGCCCAATAAGACAAAAGAAATACCCAAAAAGATATGGCTAGGATTTTCTGGAATTAAATTCTCACTTTTGAGAAATAGTGTATCTCAGGCAAGATAAATATGAAAGTCCACATTCTTGAAACATGTATTTAAAATTGCTAAATACTACCAGCATCGGAAAGATCATAAAAGCATCAAGAAAAAAAAATAAAGTGAGAACACGATTCTCTGTAGTAACAATAGAAGCCAAGAGAGCAGAATAAAAACTGCTGAAAGCTAACAGTTCTCAACTTGGGCTTTTACAAACTGACTACCACTCAGAGGGAAGGGGAATATAAAACACATTTTCAAACAAACAAAAATAATCATTACCATTAATACCCTTCATAAAAAGGAGTAAAGGATATTCTTCATGAAGAAAGAAATTAAAGCCAGAAATAAAACATTGGATATAAGCAGTAATACACAAAGAGTAAATCTAAACAACATTGATTCTATAAAATAATATTAATATTCAATTTGGAGAAACTCGAGGGAATTAAATCCTGGAAATTGGAAGAAATACAGTCATAATGAAAATGAGCAATCACATTCTGTCTGTTGGGAAAGTAAAGTCAAAGTGATGGGTAACTATACTTTATGGAGTGTGTATGACAATGTTCAAAGAACTTCAAAGAGAGAAATACAGTATATAATTTACACACAAAGAATTAAGAATAAAGCAGAATTAGCAATTAGGAAGTACAAATGACAAATTCACAAATATATGAGATAAAGAAATAAAAATCTAGAGATTTGAAAAGTCAGTGTTCTACAAGTGACTAAGAGCATAAACCCTAAAGAGAATGATTTATTTTGCTAAAGGTTATACATTCACAATGCATCCATTTTCTTGCAAATGGCTCAAATGTGTCCTTATTTAAGGTAAGGTAGTGTCCCATTGTACATAAAATATGACATTTTCTTTATTCATTCATCTATTAATAGACATACAGGCTGCTTGCCAAACTCATCTGGCAAGTGTATTATGAATTCATGAGTTGTGCTGTAATAAATGCAGATATGTATATAATCCCAGCACTCAGGAGGCTGAGGCAGGAGAACTGCCATAAATTTAAGACCAGCCTGGGCAACATAATGAGTTCAAGACCAGCTTGCATGACACCGTGAGACCCTGTCACAAACAAACAAAAACCATGAATATCCATGTATCACGGTAATATCTTTAGGAAGATATCAGCAGAGTAATAAACAAACCAAATGGAATTTCTGTTTTCAGTTTTTTGAGGAACTGCCATACTATTTGTCTTAGTGGTTGTAAGCATTTGCATTCCCACCCATAATCTGACAGGTTCTCTTTTCCCCAGAGCCTTGCTGGCATTTGTGAATGTTTGATTTCCTGGTGACAGTCATTCTTTCTGGAATAGGATGGAATCTCAATGTTCTTTCAGTTTTCACTGATTGAACGGCCAGCCACATTGAACATTTTTTCACATATTTATAGACCATTTATATTTCTTTCTCTAGAAAGTGTTTCAGTTCCATAATTTTTCTTGGGATTTTTATTTTGGGAAGTCTGACTTTTCAAATTCCTTGTGTATTCTAGATACTGTATTAATTCCTTGTCAGAACCGAAACTGGCAAAAAACATTTTCCAATATGTAGGTTTTCTCCTCATCGTGTTCACTGTTTCCTTTGCTGTGCAGGAGCTTTTTGGTTTCTCAATATTATTTGTTTATTTTTGTATTATTTCTTGGGCAACAGGAGTCCTGTTCAGAAACTCCTTTGACTTGAAGAGATTTACCTATTTTATCTTTCAGCACAGTAAGTGTTTCCATGTTTACACTTAGACCATATGAGTTTTTCTTGCAGTCCTGGTTGAAGGGGCAGAAGAGAAGTTGTAATGAACCTGAACATCCATGAATAAGGAAGTTGTAATGGTTAGTGTGTACATATATCCAGGAATTCTATACATCGTAGTGTCAATTTGTCATTTGTATTACTAGTCGCAATTCCTTATCCCTCCTATCAAGAGCAGGCATTATGCCCCACATGCTGACCTTAGGGTTGACCAGATGGCTTCCACTGTCCCATGGAAGTATATCAAATGGGTACCACTGGAGACTCAGTTGACCAGATGGCTTCCACTGTCCCGTGGAAGTATATCAAATGGGTACCACTGGAGACTCGGTTGACCAGATGGCTTCCACTGTCCCGTGGAAAGATATCAAATGGGTACCACTGGAGACTCAGAAGTGCCTGTGCACCGAGACTTGCTGTCTTGCTGCTCTTCCTCCTTCACATAACACTGGGAACACGCCCAGCTGGTTTGCTCATGGGGCAGCCACACCAAGAGCAGCTGAGCAAAACCCAGTTCAACAATGGCAGTAAAAGAAAACCTAGTCAACAAGAGTTGGGAGGCAAAAATTTAGTTTTTTTACCAAAACACTAATTCACTAAGAACTGTGATTTAAAAACCTATGTCCTGGAGTCTTTACAATGTGAAATTCTAATATGAAGTGTTTAAATAATTTACCTCTTGGGTAAAAAAATCTGAAACAGCCCTCATTATCATTAACTATCCTCCCTTAAATGTTCCCTCCCACTTAACTCTAACAAGAATTAAATTTGCATGCAATTCTCCAATTACATTTGATTTGAATAAACTTACCTTTCTTAAGAGCATAGAGTTAGAAAACCTCTGCTCATACTTGTATCAGGAATAAATGTTTAGAAGAATTAATTGCGTCTTAACAGCAGGTACAGAGAATTAGTGATAGGAGTTTAAATAAGCCTAGGAACATTACATTATACATTAGGAACAAACATTATACATTAAAAGTATAAATAAATTTTACCACTATAGATACATAAAATAGGAAGAATGGAGAGACTGCATGATTCTATCACCTGGTCAGATTTAAATAAGTCAGATTTAAAAGTCAGCATTCCCTCTAGGATAAGGGTTAATGTGCATATCTCTTATTTATCTCTGCTCTAATTAGGTAGAATAATTGGCATTCTGATTTGTTTGCCAAACTTCTGGTAAGCAGGTACTCTCAGCAAACAAATAGCAGACATGTTTTTCTGTTTAGGTAAATGTTAATAATCACAGCTGCTTTGGTAATTCAGTTATTCGCCAAAGACATTGTAAACTACTTGAAAAGAAACCATCTGGCTTGCAGTTGTAAAACTGAAACCAATTAAAACATTCAAATGACATTTTGTTTTTCATTTTAATCTGTAAAAATATATTTTGCAAGTTCCAATTAGTGGTTGACTTTTCTCTATTGCTTTTATAATGTAAGTCTGACTCTAATAATGTTTAAGTTCAGTAAAGCTGTTCCTATAATATTGTACTGAGACACCAGGTCAATTAAATAATAAAGAATATAAAGTATGCATGCATTAATACACATAGACACTGATAGTGGAGTACACAGAACTCTATGCACCAGGCTGGTAAACAAGGCACAACATATGGCCTAAGAACGTGACAATCAAGTTAAGGGACTGCATCCACTTAACATTTTAAAAGAAAAATAAATAAATAAATAAAAAACAGAACTCAAAGTGGCAATCAGAAAATGCACATTGATTCTTTTTCATTTTTCTTTTAAAATGTATCCATTAGTTGAGCTCTTTCCTGCAACTGAGAATAAAGCACAGATATTTCCATGAATATTCCTGAGTATTTTAAATAGCTCTGAAGAGCAAGATATATGAGGAAGAATCTAACTCCCGTCGAAATAACAGCTCCTTCCCTGGCGGTAACACAGAACCATTGCCTGCTGTCCTGGGAAAGGCAGTGACTGGAAGGGGGGCAAGCTCTGTGCACCTCTCCCGCCTTCCTTGAAGGCCTTCCTCCTCCAACCACCATCTTGGCCCGTGCGCTCTTGAAACTTTCCTCAGAGACCGTGTGGGAGGGAGAGAGATGAGGAGGGAAGGAAAGTCTCTCCTGAATACCGGCCTTAAGCCTCTCCCCAAGGGACTGGCCAGTGTTGAAAGTTAACACTTTCTCTTCTGAGGATCTTGCATGGTTTGTTTGTTTGTTTATGTGTTGTCTTGGAGAGCCTCTAGTCCCGCTGCTCTGTGCCCTGCAGTTCCCCTGAATGAGCTGCTCTGCAGCGCTGGCTTCCTTGCTCTGCCTCAGGAGATCTGTGACCCACCACGCTTCTCCTGTGAGGCCTGTGCACCTCGTCACGCATCTGCCTGCACGTCAGCTAAGGACATGTTTATATCAAATCTCTCTTTGGACCACGACAATGTGCAGGATATGCAAAGCATCCTTGACCCCACCACAGTGAGGACAGCAGGATGGACCAGTAGTCCTGATGAAGGAGTTCTATTCCGTGACTGTTACAACGAGCCACCCTCTCTTGCCTGCTGTCTTCTCCCCTGTACTGCAGCCATAGCTAGGCCTTTCAGAATAATCCTCATAAAAACCTTCTATCTTCACACAAGATGAAAAGGAAATTATTGTTTTGGTTAAAAAAATACTTCTTTAAAAATTTTTCTTCATGCTCTATTTCTTTTATTATATAAATGTGATGCAGCTACATTCTTTGTGTACATATCCAGATCATTTCTTGATCATTTTTATTCCAGTTCTCCTCTCACTCCTTCCCTGCCCACTTTCCTAAATCCCCTTCCCATCAGATTTTCTTTTAGTCTACTTCCCTGTTTCTTTCCATCTCTCTCTTATTTTCCTCTTTAAATTATTTACATTTATGTTTCTCATGTAAGAAAAAAAAACATGTGACGGTCTAATTCCTTTTAGTAGTCTGGTCTCAAGATCCATCTATTTTCCTCCAGGTAAAACCTTATCTCTCTGTTGGATTGAATAGTACTCTCTTGTGACAGCCTGTGACTGTCTCCATTCATTCCTCTGTTGACAGGCATGTGGGCTGTTTTCACTACTTCACTGTTGACAATTACTTAACTAAGGACAAGGGTGTATGTTTATCACTGTAGCCTGACGACTTTTCTTTCAGAAAGACACACAGGAGAGATACAAATGGGTCCAATGGAATTTCTTTTTTTTTTTTTTTTAGGTTTTTGGAGACAGGGTCTCACTTTGTGGTTCAGGCTGGCCCTGAGCTCAGCCTCAAACTCACATCACAGCAATCCTCCTGCCTCTGCCTCCCGAGTGCTGGGATTACAGGCGTGAGCCACCACGCCCGGCACTGTGGTATGTGGTACTGGTTGCTGCTGGGCATGAGTCTCCACACCCAGTATGGTATGTGGTTACAGGGAATCGAACCCGGGTCCTTGCGCTTGCGAGACAGACGCCGGAACCACTGAGCTAACTCCCTGGCCCCCTCCAATGGAATTTCTATTTTTACTTTTTTGAGGAATCTTCATATTGATTTTGATGTTGATTATATTAGTTTACATTCCCACCAACCATGTAGAAGAGTTCTCTTTTCCTCACAACCTCACTGCACTATTTTTTTTAAGTTTGTGATGATACCCAATTCTCCTAGAGAAATAAGGAATTTCGATGCTGACTTGATTGGCATCTCCATCTCCCTAATGGCTAAAGATGCCAAAAACATTTCATGCACCAATTCTGCATTGGCACGCTTCTTTGGAGAAGTGTCTATCCACTTGAAGTGTCACTGCCTTGAAGTTCTTCACACATTCTACACCAGAAGGAGTCCTTTGTCTGAGGAGCAGCTAGAAAATATTTTTCCCATTCTGTCTGTTGTCTCATCACCACAGGCTGTTTCTTTTGCAGAAGTTTTTTTAACTTGATATAACCTCATTTGTTAATTATTGATATTATTTCTTGTGCAGTTGAAGATCTGTTCAGAAAGTCTTTGCCTGTGTCTGTTTTCTAGGCTTTTACCAATTTTTTCCATAAGATTCAGCATTTCTATTTTTATATCTAGGGCACTGCTCCATTTTGATTTTAGAACAAGGTGAAAGATAGAGGACTAGATTCATTCTTCTGTATGTGGATAATCAATTTCCCCAGCACCAGTTGTTAATCTTTCCTCTGGCATGTATTCTTGACCCCTAGCCAAAAACCAGAAGGCTGAAGATGATTTGGGTTGTTTCTTTGTCCCCTATTCTAGTCAACTGGCAAAAATATCCATTTATATGTTAGTACTATACTCTTTTTATTACTACAGCTATGGAATACTTTGAAGTCTGGGATTGTAATGCCAACTGCTTTGCTCTTGTTACTCAGAGTTTCTCAGGCCATTGCGGGGTCTCTTCTCATTACATATAAATTTTAGATTTGTTTTAACATAATGTCCCACATATTTTAGGTCATAATAGAAATAAACTAGAAAGCAACAGCAAAAGAAATGATAGAGACTACACCAAAACATAGAAACTAAATAATATACTTGTGAATAATCAATGGGTTCATAAAAGAAATTTTCAAATTTATAGAATCTAATGATAATGGCAGCACAATATACCAAGACTTACAGAATACACTGAAAGCAGTTCTAAGGGCCAAATCTGTAGTTCTGAATGTCCATATTAGGAAAGTAATCTAAGTGTGCATCTCAAGGTCTTAGAAATGTAAGAGCAATACAAATTCAAGACACATAGAAGGAAACAAATTAAGAAGAACAGGGCAGAAATTAATGAAATTGAGACTAAAAAATTCAAAGGACCAGTGGATCAAAGATTTACTTCTTTTAAAGGATGAACAAGATAGGTAACCCCATAGCCAAACTTACTAATACCAGAAAGAAAGAAAAGACCCATATGAACACAATTAGAAATTTAAAAGGCAAAATCATAATGGACAACACTGAAATCCAGAGGATTGTAGGAAACTACTTCAAAAATTTATAATCCAATAAATTGGAGACTCTGGATGAAATGAATAAATTCCTAGACACATATGAATTGCTAAAGCTGGACTAAGATGATATAAAAATCCTGAACAGACCAATAACAGGCAGTGAAACAGAGGCAGTAAAAAAAAAAATCCCTATCAACTAAGAAAAGCCCAAGACCAGATGGATTCACAGCTGTATTTTACCAGAATCTCGAAGAAGAATGAGCACCAGTATTCTTCAGACTCTTCCATGAAACTGAAAACAAGGAACTCTGCATATCCTAACACTATCTTGATACTCAAAACTGGGCAAGTACTCAAAAAAAAAAAAAAAAAGAAAGAAAGAAAGAAAGAAAAGAAAATGGCAGGCCAGTTTCTTTAAAGAACATAGCCAAAAATGTTCCACAAGGTGCTTGCAAACAGAATGAAACAAATCATTAAAAGGACTTCACATGATGACCATTTAATTATTCCTTCTCCACCCATGAGTAAGACCTTTTACAGTCATGAATCTCATTTACCAACATTTTGAAAATTATCATCTTGGTCTGGCATCTTCTTTAGAATTTCATAACCCATTGCATTTTAATATTTCAAATATTTTAGACTTCAGTATCTGGTCTTACTACCTTTTAGACTTCTTCATAGTAATGCCTAGACAGAACAAATATTTAAATTCAGTAGAGAGAAAATATTTCACTCTTTAAAACAATAATACCATTATAAATATTTGACTACTGATAACTTTTTCTGTACTATTTTTGATAGTACAGAAAAAGATCATGAAATAACTGGTTTTCCTTTGCAAAGGCTGTTGTCATTGTGAGTTGGCTTTGCTTGTCACTTGACTCTGAAAGCACAGCCCCACACCCTAGTGTAGGTGCGTCTGTGCTAACACTTTCTCTCAAACACAAATGAGTTTCTTCCTGACTGCTTATTCCTTAAAGTACCGTGAATATACTATTTGGGATCCTAAAATGATCTTAACCCAAATAAACAAATGTAAGTAATGGCAGCTATTATACTACTAGTACTAGGAATAGCCCCAATCAGTCTAAAGGCATGGACTAGGAATAAAAGAAGATACTTCTCTACTTAACATTCAAGGAAATGAATTGACAGTAGCAATGGAAAAAATAAGCATATCGTTTCAATTTTGTGATTTTGTGACAACTAAGTGATTTGTAGTCCTATTTCCTTTGGGTCCTTTAAAGAGAATAAAGGTCAATGTAGCAAGTTCAAATTAGATTAATTAATGAGAACATGGTTTTCAGTTACAAAATATACATAACGGGAATACGAAAATGTAATGTTGTTTCTCAACAAAAGCAAATAATAAGAGAGCATGAAGGACATTAACTTTTAAAGAATAGACTGCTTAAAGTGAAGAAACACTCATACATCATAAAAGCTGTAATTAGACCCAAACAATTCAATATATATAATATTTACTTTTATCTGTTTACTTCTCTTGTCATTCAAAAATGACTTTGAGTCACAGAAGAGCACTTGGAGTCCAGAGCCAACAATTTGAAGACTCCATTTGAAGTGTCTCCAAAATACTTAGAACTTGCACTGCTCATGGAATCTGATGTATAGCTTCTCCGTTATCATTTAACTCTAGATTCAGATATTTTTCATATAAAGTGCCTATGTAAAATTCCACTGGACTTTAGAAACATTTACTACGCAAGTGAGACAGTTTGGTAGTTACATTACATGCCGACCTGAACTCCACTGCTCATTTTGCTCCTGAGTCCACTTTGGGTTGCAGGCCTAGACACAGGTTCCCTGGAGTGAAAAAGGAGTTCATGACAGAAGTAATTTAACCGATCCAGGATTTCAGAATAAGTTTTCCCCCACTACTTTTAACTAATTTATCTACCTACTAATTCCATAGTACATAACTGAGATTTTCAATATAATAAGTATATAAATAGAAGATATTTCCAGCATCTTAAAGGAGTCTTATGATCATTAGAGAACTGAGCAGCAAACTTAGAACATGTATTAAAATGAGATGCTCCAAGGAAGAAAGGGAGGAAGTGTGAGGGAGTGAGATGGGATTAGGAAATTGAGGAAAGTTTCACAGAACATTCAATTTGAGAAATGAAGAATGAGCCGAGGTACCTGGTAGTCATGGTATATGAGGTATTCAAGGTATGAGGAATTTGGGAAACAAAAGTATTGTATGTACTCGAGAAAGCAAAATAGAATGGACCACCAGGAGTAGAGCTCAGACAGCGAACAGTACATGAGTAGCAAAGAGCAGTGCAGAGCAGAGGACTTGTTTGAATTTTTATTCTACACCTGGTTGGTAAAGGTATGTGTGAGTTCTCTTAAGCAAGAACATAACAGAATCCATTTTTCATTTGAAACATGAAAAATGCATAGAATTTATAGAATATGACTTTGGTCACTGCCTTACTTTTTCAAGTGCCTTATATGTTGTATCTATATAACTTAGAAAGACACATGTTAAATTCAGGTTGGAAGAAATAGTAACATAGTCAGTATTAACTACAGAGTGGTAGAAGGTGGCTGTTGCCAACTTACTTTTTAAATGCCATCAGAACTTCATAAAATAGTTGAGGGTTCTAAAAGGGAGCTATAGCACTGTATTCTTTAGTTCTCAGAAATTATATCAAGAAGTATTCTTGAATACTTTTTTCTAAATATACTGCTAATAGGAAAGTGCATTCTTCTGGTAGATACTCATTTCAAATTTATTTTTAAAAAAGAAGACAATAGTTTGCCAGAATCCTTGTTGTAAAGTGTATTTTCTTGTTAAGTGGGAAAAGGCCATGGGTGGAATAGAATTATTTATATTTTCTGTTTGTGAAGTAAAATGTTCAGAAGTACCTTTGAATGCTTTTATATGTTTTTATAACTTTCACTATCCTAGACAATTTCCAATGGTATTTAAATTTAAAGAGGGCTTTGCTTCCCTAGCTTGAGTTTACCATCATTTCCATCCTAGAATTGAAATGATGAATTATGGATATCAAAATCCCCACTAGGGTAACTGGGGTCACTCATAGGTCATTGTAGCCAATGATGGCCTTTCTTCCAGAACAGAAGAAACTTGCAGTAAAAGAATATTTGAATGAATTGTCAAACAGTACAATTTAATCTCCCCACAACAGAGAATGGTCGCTAGCATGGCTACCTCTTCATGGGCCTCGAGTTTCTACATCCACAAATATATAAAACATTCCTACCTTAAAAAAAACCACCACCACAATCCCTTACATGCATGCAAATATTCGTTTACAATGCACCCACTGCATCATGGTAAATATTGAATGTTTGGTCTGGGAAGTGGCAAGAAGCCAGGAAAGGCAGAGAGGTGGACACATCCTCAGGCTTTGAGCCCCGTGTTTGGCGTGGAAAGCAAAGATAAACTTACTATGTGCTCCTTACATACTTTGGTCTGAGTGTGTTTTATGCACTAGACTCATATATTTGCATTCTTTCTATTGTAATGGATTAAGATTAAATCCCAAAGCACTATTATATGTGTATTTACAAATAGAAACCATACTTATCCTGTATGCATTGGTAACTAAGTGTACAATTCGCAGCTTTATCGCTTGTTTTATGAGTCCATTTGCCTTGGCACAGAAAAATAATTAATCAAGTATGTAGATTTCAGAGCCTGCTCTTTATTTCTGCAGAAACTGCTTATTTATTAACATGAAGAATCGCCCATTTGGCCTCAAAGAGACATATAGTCACATGGAAACAGAGCAGTCTGCAGTAGATGGTTGCACAACTACACATGCTTTTTTCCGACACGGTCACAGCTGAGGAGGTCCGGCCAAATGAAAACCAGTTCTGACAAAGCGAGAAACAGAAAAGCAGCACCATGCGGACGTTATTACATAATAAAGTGCAGCCCGGCTCGCATTTCTCAAACTCGTTATTAAATTTGTGTGAATCAAGAGGAAAGGGTGAAAAGTATATTTAGTGATGATAAAAATTATTCCCTGGGTAATTTTAGTCATCTCATTTAAAACCTACTCTTTATAGCTTTCTCGTTTTCCTCGCACCCTTTTTAATTTCACTGTCATCTACTCCAAAGTCAAATTTCTTTCATCTAATAAAGAAACAGAATTAGCAGGTTGAGTGGCCCTGAATAGACAATCTGATATCAAATGGTGTAAAAACACTTTAATGGAGATTAGTAGGCTCTCCTCCCGGATCCTGGGCTAAAAACCTTCTCAGAGGGTTCACTGCGACTTGTTTCTGCAGCATTTTGCCTCGCGCGCCCGCCCTGCCTGCTGGGAGGAGCAAAGGCCTGCAGCGTGCGAAACCGCGGGGTGTGTTCTGGTGCCCTCGCTGAAAGGTTTCCCAGCTAAATTCTCCTCACAGCATTACACTTCCGAGAGCCCCGCACCCTGATGGATTCCTAAAGTACGTGCAGATGTGTGTTTCTGAATGTGCAGGACTACAAATACTGTTCATCCTCCTGAAAGGTACTCATATAGAGACACGTTAAAATGTCAGATTAATTTTAAAACTTCATATACATGGATGAAGCCCTTTAATTTCTTCCTACCAAAAGATTTCATCCCCAGTCTTTGTGGACGTATATATATGCATGCCTTTGCATATACAGTTTTAACATATATTGAATTGTTTCAGTTTCGGTAATTGTTTATATTTCCTCACATTCAACCAGAATGTCTACTAGAATGAAAAATACTTTTCATTTCCTTCCTTTTTACTGTCATTCATTAAGCATATACAGTATTATTTGCCAGTAAACCATACTGAATGAGCCTTACAATGATATTATAGAGCAGGGCCTCTGTTTGTCTCACCTATGTGGAAACTATTTCTGAGAACTTGACTCATGTGTGAGAAAAGCAATTAATTAATGAGGAACTCAAACTTCAAACTCAGTCTTAGCTCCAAAGCAAATTGCTCTTAACCAATATTCCTTTCAAGTCAGTTAGCCAATATATTAAAACAAAAGGGATCTAAAAGAGATTCCAGTTAAATATGTCCTATTAAAGAGATTGCAGCAAATGAATAAAACATTAATCTTAGCCAAAGGCAGCAGGAGTAATTTATTGCTGAGCAGAACCTCTAGCCCCAACCCTCAATGTCTTCCTGGTCTCTTATATGAACATCCAAAACTATTTGAGAGGAATGTAAATCTGTGATTAGCCTGACATATTTCAACACTTCAAATTTGTATAGTGTCTCTTTAAATGTTGTTGGTGATTTACATTTCTCTAGCACTGCCCTTCACTCAAGCAAAATTCACCTTCTGGACACTGTTCCTTTGAGAGACATCACAGGTGTAATTCATGTTCAGTAAGTTCTATCCTCCCTCATTCTCTCTTTCTGCTTTTTGTGCTCTCTTTGGGGTATATCTGAAGTTAGAAAGAGAATGAAAAAGTCCTGTGATGTAAGCTCCAAAGAGAAGGGGATAAAGTATTATGGAAGTTGGCTGTTTGTTTGGATTTACTTGCTATCTGAAGTGTTGCTCTGCATAACCAGATTCCTCGCTCTTTTCCAGGGGGACTAAAAGGAATAGTGAAGAAAGCATGTTTCAAGTATTACAACAAATCCAGAGTCAGCTCCTCCCATAGGCAACTTTTGAGGCCCCAATCTGCTAAACTTGTGAAAATTTTACTCACGCATATTTACTAGATAGCAGAAAACAGGTCTGGTCTCCACCCAGGACATATAAACCAGTTAAATAAAATATGCTTTGGTACTCTAGCCAATAAGATTGAGATAAGAGTTGCTCCTTTTTTAAAATGTGGAAGTTAATTGTTATTGAGCCTGTAAGTCCATTTCTTTCTACCCCTCTGTGGGACCCAGCCAACCGATGTGAACATTTAATCAAGCAAAGATAAGTAAGGCAATAAAAGTGTGCAGTGCAAAGAAAGGAATAAACTTGTCCCAGGATACTGAGTGAATTTGAAGATGCTGTCCCGCTCAAGTGTTGGAAAAGAATGCTATGATTGTATATGGATCTTTCTTGTAGTAATCTGGAAAAAATAGTAGCTTTAAGCACAAAAAAAATGCAATTAAATGTGACTGATGTTGAACTACAAGCAAAGCAAATCAAAGGATTACAAATTATCTGAAGTCACTAGAAAACCATGATACAATAATACAGCCATTCTGACCAGGTCTAGCCCATGATGGCTTGTTGAAAGTAAAAGAGAAACGACACATGATTCAGAGCCAGGGCAATAATGAAGAACAGAATTGAGATAAGAGTACAAAAGAGCTTTGCTATCACACATCTGAACAAGACTTTCATCATTTCCTAGTGATGTGGCATTAAAGTAAATATAAATGTGTACTATCCAAATTACAAATGTATATACCTTTGATCTGGGTTAATAATTTTGGTATGGTTAACCCTGACAGAATTCTTATCATAACCAAATATTGGAACAAATTTAGATTTCTACCAGAAAATACTTGGCTTCTAAGCAATGGTATATCCATATACAGAGTAGTATGTGGGTGTATGAAATAATGTGAGATTTCTCTGTGCCCTGTTAAGGAAAGAGTTCTAAAATCTGTCAAATAAAAAAGAGGTACATGCCGAATGATGTCATAGAATATTATGTATTAAAAGGGTGGAGAAAATTAGGATAGATAAATATACAGAGAGATAATCTTATAGTATTTGTATTTTAGAGATGCAGAGATTTTATACAGAAAATTAATAAAAGTAATTACCCGGAAAAACAGTGGGACCTGAAAAGATTAAAAATTAAGTACTTAATAGTTCTTTGTATTTTTAAAAATTTCAATAGAATAATATGTTAACTAAAAAGAAAAAGAAAAGCCAATATTCTACTAGGCTATAGCTATAAAATTCACTTGAATTTAGACCAAATTCAACATTTGCTACTGAAAAAGTTCTTTTTAAACTAGAAGTAGAAAAAAAATGCTACTTTAACTGGATAAAAAAGAAAATCAAACTAAAATCTTACAAACAAAATGTACTTAGCACCACAGAACAGGATGCTCTGCCCTAAGATCATGAAGAAGGAATTCATTCTCACTCTCCTGATCACTGTCCTGAGAGTTATAATGAAGATGATAAAGCAAGGAGCAGAAGTGAGACATAGATACAAAAGAAGTAGCTTCGGGCCGGGGATTTAGCTCAATGGTTCCGGCGCCTGTCGTGCAAGCACAAGGACCCGGGTTCGATCCCCGGTAACCACATACTTATACTGGGTGTGGAGATTCACACCCAGCAGCAACCAGTACCATAGACCACAGTGTCGGGCGTGGTGGCTCACTCCTGTAATCCCAGCACTCGGGAGGCAGAGGCAGGAGGATTGCTGATGTGATTTAAGTCTGAGCTCAGGGCCAGCCTGAACCACAAAGTGAGACCCTGTCTCAAAAAACCTTAAAAAAAAAAAAAAGAAGTAGCTTCACAGTCTTATTCACATACAGAAAAACTAAGCATAAATCCCTAAGGAATCAGCACAAAGACCTCAAAATATAAGAAGAAATAAAATTATATGTATAAAAGAAATAAAATTATATGTAGCATATACATATGTATATGCTATCAAGAAATTAAAATTCATAATTACAAAGTCAATTTCCTATCATTGCAAAAACCATAAATAACCAAAGAGCAAGCTCTGGTATGAACAAGCTCTATAAAAGACCTATACTTGAAAATTGTTAAATATGTTTAGATAAATTAAACAAAAGTGAACTAAAAGGATTGGCATTTATAGCATATTTATATTGTATGGCTGAATATGAACATAATTTTTAACATGTTACTTCTTCCCACATTGATCATTAGATAAACTGAATGCAATTTTAACTAAAATAAAAGCAAGCATTTCAAAAAAGTGAACAATATGTGTGAGTCTAAAGTCATGGGAAAACAGAGAGGAACTAATATTAGCAGAACAACTTATTAAAAAGATAATGATAGAAAATTTAAACTGCCTGGTTTTCAAATTCACTGTAAATACAGACCATGGGAAGAGTAGTGGCACGTGCCTTCAATCCTAGTACTCTGGGAGGCTGAGGCAGGAGGATGGAAAATTTTAACCCAGTGTAGGAAGTTGGTACCAGTGTAGGAAAGTGGTTAATAATGACAAGCACTTCTAAAAGATCATAAAATTCGACAATTACAGGAGGTGTGATGTGACCAACAAGCATCACAGGATATCTCACTGATGTAATGAGTAGAATATACTAATGAGACTTGTTTTAAAATCTTGACTGAATATTAGTCTCCAGTTGTGGAGAAAAGTGGAGGTCTTGACAGCCAGAGAAATAGAAATATGCATTCAGATTCTAAGTGGGTCTGATTCTTTTCAATACAGTGAGTTTGGCATTGAGAACTGGAGAGTATTCAGTGAAGAATCATTCTCCTGGGATATAGGTACTCCCTTGAAACAGGTGAAACAGCAGATGAAGTGTTCTGTTCGTCGAGGAGTAAAAACGAAAATAAATACAAGAGCAGCAGGAAGACACCTAATACTGCTGAAGGGCACCTCTGATAATTCTCACCAATCTGTTAGGAAACTACTTTTGTATCCTAGTGTTAATTCATCAAAATTATATATTCCTCTTTCCTTTTCCTGCTCACTGATGATGCCTTACATATTATTATTTCTCTAAAAATGCTAATTATGAAAAATAAGAAATGTATGAACATGAAGCTCAAGACCACTGATTTGAGAAAATTATCTAACTTTTGTAACTGTGTCTTCCACAGGACATTTTGTTGGTCCTCAGTACACTCTCAGATTTCCAATTATTGGCAAATGACCATGCAACCTGTCAGTGAGGTGCCTTACTGAAATTTTAGCCCAATAAATAAGACAGCAGTTGGTATTCTAAGTAGATTTGTGACAATTGGTGTCCGCTGTGATCTTAGCTGGCACGTCACACCAGCTGAGATTCTCATCATGGTAACAAGTGTGGTTATTTAGCAGGTGTTCCTCACTTTAGAATGAGACTAAACTTGAAAAAGAAAACTGAAAGCAAAACTTCAAGATGTCTGTACATCCTAGACAGGAGAAGACGCTTGGCAGGGATAAGCATGTGCTGGCAACACAACTTCTCTCATATTCAAGGACAAAATGGAAACCATATTTGCACGGGGCACAAACGTTGATTGCTGTATGTTCTTATAAACAGAAAAGTACAAACAGGATTGCAACATTCTCTTGATCCTCTTTGGCTTTCATATGAAGTCCAAAAATGTCTCAGTTAAGGGAATCTTCTGAATTCACTTCCAAAGCAGGCGAGGACTCCAGTGTCAAGAGCAGAGGCAGAACATACCCTTGATAAAGGGTATGCTCAGTCGCGCTCAATTTGAAAGAGGTAAAGTTGTTATTTGTTAATGGTTAGAAAGTGGGTAAATGAGCATCAGAGGTGATCTCAGTGTTTCATTCAAGGTGTGAGTTTTTCTTTTTGCCTCTTCCCCCCCTTCACTAGGATGGTTAGATGTAGTCATTCAGTCCAGTTTAAAATATTTCTTAATCTCTCTCCACTTAATTTCCTTCTGGAACTTTACCATCTTTATGACGCACAGCATTTTCTTAGTTCCCCATCCTCTGCCCTTTTTGTATCATTGGTGCATGTTTGCCGTACACGCAGCCCTTTCTTTACAGATTGTGCTGCTGCCACACTGAATATCCGTCAGTCATCCAATTCCCCCCGAGTCTCTGTACCGAAGACACTAGCGCATGTTTTTCCTTTGTCCTGAGCAGCCGCTTCCGGTCAGCTTCACCACGTAGCTTGTGTCCATTCTTCACACCCAAAGCCGCTCCTTCCCTAAGACCATCTTGAGTTTGATCGTGCTTTTCACTCAGTCTATGCTTCTTCATTGCACTTTGGATTAGAACTAAATCATTCATGTTTAAATTGTTTACTTAATGATTTAACGAGTTTTCTGGGTGCCCAAGTATTGTGTGTTGTATCAGGCAGAGATCATAAAATTTAAAGTTGTCTGATAAAACAGATGTGCTCTTCTGAATTTGATAGGTATGGCTGGCGCCCTCCCAAGGAGATGTAGTTTACTCCCCTTCCCTTTGACTCTGAGCTGCGTGTGTTCTCCTTTGACCAGCAGAACATGGGAGTGATATTCTTGGGCCTGTCAAGCTGACAGAAGTTAGGCTGCTTCCCCTCTTTCTTTCTCTTGACCTGTACATTCTTGAGACACTGCCCGTGGGAACAACCAAAATGCTCTGAGAAGCCAAGGACACACAGAATAATAGCATGGAAGAGAAGGAAGACACTTGAGCTGACAGTCAGTCCTGGCTGACTGAGTTTCCAGTTGACAGTCACCCTCCACAGGCAGGTATGTAGGTGAATGCCCTGTATGTGCCACTCTGAAACCCAAGACAATTGCAGCATCACGTGACCGTGAAGTGGAGTGGCCCCGCTGAGCACAGACCACCCTCAGAGCAGAGAGACACCATGAAGAGACCGGCTTCTTTCAGCAATTAGTTTTGGTGGTCAATTTTTTTTTCTATTCAATAACCACTAGACGTAGATCTAGATACACATAGACATAGAAATTGAACATTTACAAAAATTCAGATTTGCATTTCTAGTTTCTGATTCATTCATAAATGTCTTCCCACTCTTTGATTAAGAGTAAAGGTCTTGTTTGAATTTTTACATCTAAATTCCTACTGTTCTTGATATATCCTTTATCATATTGGTGTCCACGTTAGGAATTACTGATAAAGAGAGACAAAAAAAGGTCACTATCTTCTCATACAGGGAATAATACAAGATAAATAAATAATAATCTTAAATATTTATGCACCAAATTCTAATGCACCCAGCTATATTAAACAAGCATTAAAGAATATGAAAAGCCGGGGGCTGGGGAGTTAGCTCAGTGGTTCCGGCGCCTGTGTTGCAAGCGCAAGGGCCCGGGTTCGACTCCCCGGTAACCACATAACAATACTGGGTGTGGAGACCCAGCAGCAACCAGTACCACATATCACAGTGCCGGGCATGGTGGCTCACACCTATAATCCCAGCACTCAGGAGGCAGAGGCAGGAGGATTGCTGTGATGTGAGTTGGAGGCTGAGCTCAGGGCCAGCCTGAACCACAAAGCGAGACCCTGTCTCAAAAAACCTAAAAAAAAAAAAAAAAAAGGATATGAAAAGCCAGATAAGCACCAATACAATAATAGTAGGGGATTTCAATACCCTGCTGTCACAAAGAGACAGATCGACTAAACAGAAAATCAAAAAGGAAATACTTGAGCTTAACCAAACTCCAGAGAATGGACTTAATAAATGCCTACAGAGTATTTCATTCCACAAAGTCAGAATTTACATTCTTCTCAGCAGCTCATGGATCATTCTTCAAAATAGACTATGTGCTAGTTCATACAACAGGGGTAAGTAAATGCAAAAGAACTGATGTTATCCCCTGTCCATTGTCAGATCATACTGCCTTGAAATCGGAGCTGAATAGCAGGATCCTCATAAATACATGGAAATTGAACAACACTCTGCTGACCAGCCAATGGGTCATGGAAAAAATTAAACAGTTTTTACAATTAAATAATAACACCAGTACAACATATAGGAATTTATGGGACACAGTGAAAGCAATGCTATGAGGGAAATTCATAGCAGTGAATGCCTACACCCAGAAAATAGAGCAAGCTCAAATAAACAACCTCACGCTGAACCTCAAGTGACTAGAAAAAGAGGAGCAAGACAAATCCAAAGCTTCTACTAGGCAAGAAATTATAAGGACTAGAGCAGAAATTAATGCAATGGAGACTAAGAGAATAATCCAAAAATTCAATGAATCTAAGAGTTGGTTCTTTGAAAGGATAAACAAAATTGACAAACCCTTAGCCAACCTTATCAAAGGAATGAAAAAGCCCAAATCCATGCTATTAGGAATGAAAAGTGTCAACATAATTACTCTTTACAGAGTTTATTGTTTAATGTTTTCCCAGGGAAAAGTTTAAAATTCAAGTTAAATTCCACATATTTTTGAAGGTAAATAAAACTCATGGAATATTTAATTCATTCTCCAACTAATGTTTTACAGAGAATCTCCTGCTCTAAAGCTATACTTGGTACAGAAAGCAGCAAATTCTGTCCCTCCTGAAACATCCTGTTAAATGTGCTTTTTATAAGTAGTCCCTTTGCTGGCCTGATGGAAATCATGGTGGAATGTCCATGCATTTAATAACAACACATAAATAATTAATACATATTTTCCTTACCAAAACATTAAACATCCAGCCTCAAGTGATGTTAGAGCTCCTATCTAGCAACAAGCTTCTCCCTCCCTCTAGATTGGAACTACATGAGGAAAAGAAAATGGTAGAGACTCAGGAGCACGTGCACAGTGAGGTTCTTCCCTGGGTCCTGGCTTGTCTCGCACATCTGCCTCCCTGCTGAGGCTGGAATCTGCTGTTGGTGCAAACGTTCATCCTGTTCTTCTGGGGGACAATTCTGCGTTCTTCTAGCTACAGCAGAACTCCAAATGTGTTTCCCTTGATACAGGAGCGGTCTCCTGTGTCTGCACTCTTAATTTCTCCCACAGCTCTTGGTTTCAGCCACTTATTTTTTTTCTTAATTTCCTTTCTCCTCCTCCAAGAGGCCCTATAGGGTGGAAGCCATTTTAGGACAAGCCCATGTCAGATCTATTCTATCAAATTCACACTGGGGCTGGGAAATGTGTGATCTCCCCTTCCCTAATAGAAAGTATCTCACTCTCAATATCTCTCTTCACAGCTGCTGAGATATTTAATATAAGTCTACTAGGCAGGAGTCAAATATAAGCCCTTATGTTCCTCTTACTACTAAATGGGCCATATTAAGCTCTCCAGTGATTTTCTTGAAAACTCTCCCAGTTTGCTAGAACTGGGGAATGCCCCCAATACTTCCGCTCAAGAGTAAGAGAATAGGAACATAGAGTGCACCACCAGTCTGCTCAGAAAGAACCACTGCCATTGTTCCATGCTCAAGATGAATACTTCATTCTCTAATGTAAGCTGGAATGGATGGTGGATTAAAAGAAACTCAGCAAATGCCTGAGGAGCCCATCCAAAAGTAAAGTTAGGGTCTACTTAGCACACATTCAAATGTTCCCAAGTTCGAAGCATGCCTGTAAACAGTTAAATGAATTATGTCCTTTCATCCAAATTTGACAGCTATGTCTTACAAAAAATAAATAAATGTAGAGAGATCTAACTCTATTTAACTACTATTAGACATTTAGGAATATATTGTTGACATGCTAACAATGGTTCAGTAAGTAATAAAGATAAATTATACTGATGTATTTAGGTACTTACACAATAAAATGTATTTGTCTTGCCTTCAATTTAAAAAAAACTATTGCAGCCAATAATCTATGTTCTATTAATAATGGTAAGGGAAATGTTACTTGAGTTAAAGCAATTGTTAATACTTTATAAACTGCAGTTTATAGAAAGTAGTTTATTCTGAGGTCGCACCAGTTAAAACCAACAAAATTCTAAAGAAATTTTAAGACTTGAATATGAACCATAAATCTCACATATCTTGTTTAAACATTAAAGTATCATAGAAATATTACAAAACTCCTTAATTACATGAAATAAATTGTGATTGCTTCTACTGCCATCTTTATCACATCTTAAATGAATGTATCTACGGGTATATCATTCTTTGTTCATGTGATGTTTAAAAACATATGAATTTGAGAATAATATAAATTATTTAATATTGCTGCTTTCACATTACAAAATGTTATTCAAATTCTAGGTGCTGATATGGCTTCAGATAAGGCACAAGCTTGTGATTACTCCTGAAACTATAAAGTAGAATGTGAGGAAAAGGAAGACTGGATAATTCAACATTTTAATTTGCATTTTATTCTTTTCTTCAGCACTTCAGCTCACGTCTTATCTCCATTTTAACACTATGTCTAGCACAGAAACAGCGGATGTGTAACCCACAGGCTTTCAGGCCAAGGCTCTTGCTGAAGAAGACAACTGAAAAGATGCAGGTCCTTCACACCACAAACACGGGAGCTAACTGCACTGCAAGTTGGACTCCAGGTAAGAAAAAGGCCTATTTTTAAAAAAATAATAATGATAATATTAATTCACTTAAAATGAAAATAAACAGTTTATACAGCAACACAACTAACTTTTCTCTAAAAGCTATGTTTTCTTCCAAAGAACATAAACAGCAAAAGCTTTAGTGAGAACAGTGGAGTTGTTTTGTTTTTTTAAGTCTTATCAAATCTGACTTAATGAGGGCCGGGGATTTAGCTAAGTGGTTCCAGTGCCTGTCTTTCAAGTGCAAGGACCCAGGTTTGATCCCCGGGCACCACATACAATACTGGGTGTGGAGACTCACGCCCAGCAGCAACCAGTACCACATACCACAGTGCCGGGCGTGGTGGCTCACGCCTGTAATCCCAGCACTCACTCGGGAGGCAGAGGCAGGAGGATTGCTGTGATGTGAGTTTGAGGTTGAGCTCAGGGCCAACCTAAACCACAAAGTGAGACCCTGTCTCAAAAAAAAAAAAAAAAATCTGACTTAATGAAAGAGAGCTTCATTCTCCTGCCTGTTTCCATATTTAATCTGCTACCACACATGGCTTGTGAGGCACATAAAGATCATGCAGAT